>VDFB02386876.1:0-143847 GCA_007258455.2 Sequoia sempervirens
TTTCTATTTTTAGAAAATTTTGCCGATATCCGTTTCGAAAGAAACCCAGAAAACTTTACTATTTCGAGAAAATTTCTAAAAATAGCAGTTTTCCTAAAATTTAGGGATGAAAAACTGAGATCTCGGTTTTGTAGGTTAAGCTGCTCTTAGCAGACCCAGATCGTCAGAATTTGAAAAATTTGTGTTTTAACCCTCCATGTAAGACACGTACACCCAAATTTTGACCTTTTTCATTGATTTGACAAGACTTTTACTCATTTCTTCAAAATGTCTAAGTGTAACAAAAATTTTAATTTTGGGGTACAACACATTCAACAATCTAAAAATTAATTTCTAAGGAATTGAAAAATGTTTTCAACAAGACGAATCAGATGCCTTAAAGAAAGGGGCTTTATCAAGTCAGAATCATCCATTGTTAGAACTTTAAGTTTTAGGTCAAAAAATGCCTTAAATGACAATTATCCCTGCAGATAATTTCGTTAACCGATTGAATTGTTCTGACACAACTATCATGAAACTGTGATCTGTTCTCATAATTAGAGTATTCATGCTCCTTGTGTGTTACTCACCAATTTAATTCTTTATTTTTTATGATCCATCTTGAAGATCAATTCATTCTTGTTGGCATCATTGTTCTAGTTCCTATACTCCTGTGAAACTTTTAAATTGCTAGCATCCAACTGTAGAGGATTTATCGTTGAAAGCATGCGAAGTAGAGGAGGGTAATGTTTATAAGATTCAGAGTTTATTAATTTACATTAATTACTCTAAATGTTGGCCAGTATTTATTTCCAATACTTCTATATTTCTGGGATGCATAATACCTACATGTCTCCCAAAGAACATCTATCTTGCTAATTGGTTTATTGAACAGTACAAGTATATCATCCTAAAACCTTTTCTGATTGCTGCTTTGGCCCTTGAGGATAACTAAAAAAGGTTATCACTTTCTAAGATTCGCAGAAGTGTGTATGGTTCTGGTCTCTTAAAGGAAAGTTTTGAGGGGCAGATATGATTAAGATAATTCTTTAAGAAAGAAGCCTAGGCTTTTACATTCCACATTGCCATTGCTTCCAATGGTGACTTTAGTTTTTCTTTTTTGTTTATGTGTCTCTGCTTGTTATTGAGTTCATCCATTGTGTAATCAGAAGCATCAAAACACGATATATTTTTCTTGTGATATGCCACAACCAATTCTTTGAAGGAGGCACACACAGCTTAGCATATAATCTTATTGAATATGATTATCTCTCAATTCTGGTATTATTAACCATTTCTTTCTTATGCATCCTTTCATAGAGAGAATTCCTCTTTTACTTATCTATACTATTTCCAATGTCCTCAATTATTTTGAAGATTAGAGAGTGCATTATTGCTTTTTGCATTGAGATACTTTCTATTTAGGAAGCGGCACCATGTCAAGTGATCTTCTTATTTGAGGACTTTGCTCCAACACATTATAGTTTATACATGACAATTTTGGTTCCCTTTTCAAGATTAGCACCATCACATTGTAGATGTTGTCTTGTTTCCTGAAATGCCTTCCCAGACTTAAAAATATAATAAGATTGAGTTTGAAATGATGAGCAACTAGCAAGTAGTCTTTCTTTACTTTGAGGAAGGAGCTGGAGGGATATTGTGTTTGACTAGAACTTTCAAAGTCTCTGAAACCTAGAATTCTTAATAACTTCTTGGCATTGAAAGCTTAGACTTAGGTTAAAAGGACACATATTTCTGGTCCTCATTTGTCTTTTGATTATATACAGAGGTTTGATTCCAGCTGAGATGGACTATTATCACCATTTTCTTGGTTCAAAGAAATTTAGCTACTCTTTGAACATTTTGCAATGTCTACCTTGTAAGGGGAAATAACTAGCGTTATAATTTTCAGATGTTGGTTGGTTTCTATTTCAATGTGCCTACAAAAGTGAGAGCAAGAAAGATATTAATGTCTATAGATGATCAAAGTATGTCAATGGGACTGCAGAGGACAACCTAATGGGGTATCGCCAACAAGAAATTGTCAAAAAAAAAAAAGATCCTTCTGAAAAAGTTAAGGACATTTGTAAAACAAAATAAGAAAGAGACCTACCTCAAACAAATATAAAACAAAAAATCTTCGAAAATTCAAACAAAGAAATTGCTAATCTGTAATGTCCCCTATTTCGTAGCCATCTTGGTGTGATTTCTTAGCCTTTATTCTCCGAAGGCTAAGTGGAGAAACAAAGGAGAAATTAATTAAGTTAATTATTTATTAAGTCATTAAATAAATTAAAAATTAAAAGGTGACTTTATATTTAATTAATTTAATTAAGTGACTAAATAAATTATTATATTATAAAGTCACTAAAATAAAATTAAAGAGTATTGTGGAAGCTTCTAGATGGCCGCCCTAAATTTGGTGAGAAAAGTATAAGTAGAGGGGGATTGCCATTGTTTCATTATGCTGGATATTTGATACTTGATTTGGTATGTTTGTTGTGGAGAAGCCTTGGGTTTCTGCAGAATACATTTTGAAGTCTTTGGGTACGAAGTATCCCATTGATTTGCATAACTGAGGTAGTGAAACTATCTATTGAAGGGTTGCGGCTGTTGGAGAAGATATATCAGTCTTCTCACCATTGCAAAATTTGTTGCTAAAGGGCAATTTTGGAGAAGTTCTATTTAGGGTTGATGGAAGATCATTTTGCTGATTGGAGACATCATTCTCATCTTCTCTAAGGACGATTTTGGCAAAATATAATATTCTGATATAATTCTCAGACTTCATAGCGGCTTGTTGGGGAGCCACGAATTCATTCAAGGAGGTCTCCATGTGCATCAATTTTATCCTCTAGGTGGAGCGCTCCACTCTATAGGACTTGGTGATGATTTTAGAAGCAATTTGGAGCTGTTAGAAGGCTGCAAATAATTTATCTTAATGCTGCAAATCAGAACAGGGGTGGCTACTAGGGAGGTTCAATTTGGGTTAGAAGAAGATCATTTTTGAATGATAATTGCTGCCTGTTGGCGTTTAAATTCGCACCTCTGGAATGCGGATTTGAAAACGGACAGCTATGCACAGATAAACTGCTCTTCAAATTAGGAGGGGAAGCTCCCTCTTGCTGATGGTATTCAAGAAAGTAAACTAAAACTAAGTTGCCTATCTTTTGATCAGCTTAGAGCACAAGGTTTATAAAACACAAACGCCGCAGCTGAGATTTTCTGAGTTAAGAATTTCAACTTCATTATGCCTAGACTAAAAGGCGTTCCTAACCTCTCTCAAGTAAATAGCGAGCAAGAGAAGTTAGAAATTAACAAGGTAGATTTTCTGACAAATGCTTGATAAACTCTTTCTCAACAAGCATCTACACACTTCAATGCAAGCTGAAATGCGAGATTATAGAAGCCTGCCCTGGAAATACTTGAATCACGAGATTTTGGATCAAGAGGCAAAGGAGGCTCATGATTTTTATTACTCAAACTTGAACAGGCTCACTTCTAGCATGCACGGAACAAGAAATTGCAGCTAAAGAAACACAATCTTGCTCTTACACAATAAACAGCAATCCACACTAACTCCTTGTTGGCTAAAGAGGCTCAACAGATTTTAGCATCCACAACACAATTGAGCGGCCACTTGGAATAATGTAAATAGAAGGCAAAATAGGCCAGTTTGTTATCACAATAACGTTGAAAGCAGCAGGCAAAGGCTCCTTGTTATAGACAGCCCGAGGAGGGAGTGGGGAACCCTAAAATCTCCTTGCTTTCACAATCCCTAGAGGGTTTGCTCGTAGAAGCAGCTTTATTACTAAAATCTAGAAAGAAGATAACATCTAAAACCCTAAAGAGAAAAAGCGGAAATGCCAGCTATTACATTTATCTTCTTTCTCTTCTCAAAGAATGGATAAGGATCATTCCAAGAATAGAAAGAAAGCGGAAAGAAAGCTTCTAGATGAAAGCCGCTTTAAAGCTCGATCTCATCCGCTAGAAAATTGGAAATTGTGTCCCGGTTCGGTGCATCTATGCCAACTAAGGCAATATTCTGATTCTCCAAGATCTCTTCGCCTTTTGTCATCAAACCTAGAGGATCTTTCACTTCTTTGGCTGTTTTATGAGTTCTATTCTTGCAAAACATCGCTGCCCAAAAAGATGACTCACAAATTTGATAACTTGGCGGCTCTGCAACTTGATGTTTCTGACACCTCTCTTGATTTCCAACAGAAGAGCATTGCACAACACTCTTTTCCGATACCTTTCCTCTTTCTCATATCACACCTTCTTTTGTTCTTCAGCTGAGATGATGAAGTTCTGACATAGTGCTGATTTGCTCTTAAACTCGAGGGGAGTGTATTCCATATTGAAAACCTTGAAGAATGACTGTAAACTCGCCTATGATCAGACAAGTCTTGAGCAACTTTCTATTTTTAGAATGCTGGTTTTTCGTCTTCAAACGGACAAATTTTTGGAATTTTTTCTGAGATATGGGTTTTGCTCAGAACTTCGTTGCAAGACAACCCATATCGTCCGTTTTTGAAAATCTTGAATTTTGACTGAAAAAGCAGCAAACCCTAATTTCTTCAATTTTTCACCGAAAAAGCTGGCACCTGGGTTTTGTTCAGAATACTTTTAGAAATGGACCCAGTTGATTAGAATTGCAAAACACTGATGGCTGATCAAAAAAGCAGCCAACCCTAGAATTTGAAATTTTCATGAAAAAGCTGTGATATGGGTTTTCTTCAGAAGACTGTTTAGAGAGGACCCAGATGATCAAAAATTGGAAACCCTGATGATTTCACTGACATGCAACTAAAAAGCAGCTGCTGCAACTTGATGAAAGTTTCTTGAAAAATTCTTCAGAAGAACGAGTTGAGCAGACCCAGAAGGCTGAAAATTGAAATCTTTGATCTTCTCCTTCAAAAGTTTGATCTTCTGGATGAAAAAGCAAGGGTTTATGCTTGCTGGTCTGAAAAATCTGATGTAAAACCAGCAACTATGAATTCTTTAATCACAAAAATTTCTCAAACTTGCTGCTCCAACTTTCTCCACTGAAGGCAACCTGCAAAAATAATAAAAAATACATTGAAAAGAAGAGTTAAATAGACTTAGGGTTCGATTTTAGGTTTTGCTTTTTTTTTCTGCTTTTATTTCAAAACCCTAAATCTTATCTTCTCAAGTTTGGACGCCATCTTCTTCTCAAGCAAATTTTGAAATTTTGAAAATCTTCAAAAATCTTCTAAGGCATGAAGGTTTGGGCGCCCTTCTCCAAGAGGGGCGCTCAACTTCACCAGTGTTAGTCAAAATTTCAACTTTTTCAACTTTTCTCAATTTCAACATGTCACTTCGCCACTGATTTCTCGTTGATTGGTGTACCCGATAGGCGAGCTGAGTGGTTCACTGCGGAGCCGGACTGATTCTGAAGAAGATGTTCTGGAGGCACCTCCGGCTAAAAACTTGATTTCGGCCTCCGAATTCATGGGAGGCTTTTCCTTCTAGGGGCGCCCAATTTCTTCAGTGTTAGCCATTTTCTTGATTTCCAAGCTCTTCCTTCTCCCTTTGATCTTCTGGTGAATCTTCGATTCCGGGAGCTACGTTGATCGGACTGACTGTCTGAGTGTTTCGTTGGATAGCCAGACTGACTCTGACGAGGCCTTCTTGGACGTTACTTCTGCAAATTCCATCATTTGGAGGCTTTAAAATTTGGGCGCCCTTCTTCAACTGGGGCGCCCACTTCCATCAGACTTAGAAAATTTTCCAATTTATTCAGGTCACTCACTTCTTCAGATGACCTTGTTGGATCTTAAGCTCCGGGCGTCGGATTGACTGATGGCTGTGCTCATTGCGAAGCTGACGGAGAATGAAGGGGGGTGCTCTGGAGACGCTTTTGTCAAAAATGGATTTTTTACCCTTCAAAAGGTTGGGCGCCTATCTTGACTGGGGGCGCCCAGTTTACCAACACTTAGTTTATTTTTTGACTTTTTCACTTTTGCTTTGAATTCCTCTTTTTACCTCTCGTCGGACCTTCTGTTCAGCCTTTTGAATCTGATGACTGCGAGCTCCGTTTGTCGTGCTGAATAGCTTACTGGAAAGCCTGTCGAATTCTAAAGACCTCCCGTTATAACTTTGACTGAAATTTCCTCTGTTTGCACCCTTGAAAAGTTGGGCGCCTTTCTCTTCTTAGGGCGCCCAGTTTCTCCAGACTTAGAAAAATTTTCAACTTCATCTTCTTCAAGTTTCAGATCTTCACTTTATACCTTGACTTCAACTTGAATTTGCCGGAGACTGGATCATCTGATGCTCTGACGGGGATATCCATCACGAAGCTGACTGAAAACTGAGCAACTTCCATTGGAGACTGTAACCCTAATTCCTTCATTTGGCACCCTGAAAAGGTGGGCGCCTTTCTTCAACTGGGGTGCCCAAACTTAGCAGACTTAGAAAATTTTCATGACTTTTCACTTTTCTTCCTCGATCCTCGTGCACGTTCATCATTTCACTCTCTGCTGGAAATTTGAATGTTGGAATTGACGCCTGGCAGTCGGATGACCTCCATTGATGACCTCAGAACTCCAGATATGCTTCTGAAAAAGCTGAATAGACCCAGTAGGGCAAAACTGATTATTTTAAGATTCTGACTGCACCAGCCTGATACGGACACATTTTGAGCCAATCAAAATCGGTTTGGACCCTGTCGGACCAACTTTCTATTTTTAGAAATTTTCTATTTTTAGAAAATTTTGCCAGTATCCGTTTTGAAAGAAACCCAGAAAAACCGAGCGTTACTATTTAGAGAAAATTTCTAAAATAAGCAGCGAGTTTTCCTAAAATTTAAAGGGATGAAAAACTGAGATCGGGTTTTGGCAAATTTAAAAGGCACTCTTAGCAGACCCAGATCGTCAGAAATTGAAAATTTTGTGTTTTAACCCTCCATGCAAGACATGCACACCCAAATTTTGACCTTTTTGACTGTTTTGACAAGACTATTACTCATTTCTTCAAAATGTCTAAGTGTAACAAAAATTTTAATTTTGGGGTACAACACTGCCACAGCATCTTCTGTCAAAAGCGCTTCTTATAATCAGGTTCCATTGCATTGTTTGCATCATTCATAGCATTTAAAATAATAGTTATTACTGCTGTAGGTGATCATCTAAAATCAGATTGGCATTGTATTTGAATTTTCATTTGTAAAGCCAGGAGTCTTGGCTATCCATTTCATATCAGCATTGTACTAGAGATTGTATTCAGTAAAGGAGGGATAAGTTGCATGCTAATTGTTTGATGTAATGCTTATATTGATTATCATATGAGTATGTATGCCAAGTGTTTGTAAAAATGCTAATTGGCTGTAGGTGCACATTTCTTATGTAGATGCTCATGTATATGCATTCAAAAAGACAAAAAGAATTGCATTATCATCTTAGATTTTAGCCTAGACATTGTAGAGTAAATTTGCAAGCATTTAAACTTATTAGAGACCATTTGAAGTCAAGCAAGCAAACTGAAAAATACAGAAACAACAAGTTAAAGGGGTTGTTGGAGAAGTGTTTGACAATATTCCTTGAGGCCTTAATCAGCGAATTAGGGTCAGATTTTGCAAGGATATTACACTGGTTTCTGAAGTGTGAGCATTGTCATTTTGGTCTATCCCTCTCCTTTAGGTTGAAAACCCTAAAGTGTTAGAAGGTCATAGCAACCAAGATTTTTGTTTTGCATTTTGGTAACTTTGACGATATTCCTTGAAAACAAATTTAGATCAGAAGTAGCAAGGGATATTACATAATCACCAGATGGTACAACTTACAAGAAGACTGTCACAAGTATAAGGAAGAGAGTCTATAGGATCATCAACTACTAAATAATCCCCATTGCAAGATCTGATAATGGCACCCAAGGACTGGCCTGGCTTGTGAGGGGCTTGTGTAGTTATCCTCAAAGGTTGTAAGGTTACTTTTTCTTCTTTTATCATCCAACAGAAAATATTTACTAAAGTAGGTTAGAAAATTAGGCTATTAAGCTAATTGGCTGTTTGATGTGAACTAGATGTAATTAGATCTGATCATTACCATGCCTTGGTTATGAAACAAGGGTTTATGTTAGTCCCTGAAGAGTAAAAGAAGTACATCATATCTCCTATTGAACAGTTGGCTCATCCAGTTTTAAAATGTAAACTATTTAGGGATTTATAACATTATATGCAACCCATCCAATAAGTACTGCACCAGGACCTGTTTACTTGAGTGAGCTAATAGAGCTTTAGTTTTCTTTTTGAGTCAAAAGGATAGTAATGGAAAAAACCAAATCCAAAACCAAGTGTGATTATCCTCTTGCATTATGATAAGATCCACAATTGCAATAAGACAATGTAGAAGATAGATCTCACACAACACAAGAGATGTTTGTGGGCCAAGATGCCCTAATATCCAATATATGCAAAAATAGAATAAACCTTTGAGGTAGTGTAACACTGTAAATATTCCATATAGAAGAAGCCACACCACGCTTTATCTCCAAGTGATCCCAAACCTAATATCATACTCAACACATATCCTTTAAATGATATTCACCTCCTAATAACATAATGGAGGGGTATCATAATCCTAATGAAGGCCTACGCATCATTTAATATAATTAAAATAATTAATTACACAAGTTGTCCCCAATATAACTAACTAAAGGGATGTGTGCCACAAGTTAGCATCTCCATCCACCTAAATACATTATAATATCATATCCCTAGGTACATAATATGCCATCCCTCCTTGACATGTTTCATCCTTGAAACATGAGAAGAAGCCAAACAGTATGACTATCTTAAGTCATTACAAATATGATGCCACGACCAATCATCCAACCATCCATGGTTGATCTTTGCAGTGATTTTAGCTTGATGGTGCCTAGATCCCATCTTTGATCCACATTTTGTTGCACCCATGTGATTCCATTCCTTATCATGGTAGGTCCTCCTTTTTTGCCACGAATAGCCATTACTTTTGTTGTAGTTGTTTCGTTGATCCCATGTAGATCCTTAGTGATTGTCTTGTTGATTCCCAATATTATCATGCCTCCATGATGGTTTCCTTGATGATTCTTGCCTCTCACAATGATGTGGATACCTTCTATAATCCTTCACCATTTTTTGCCATTTGTTTTGTTGGCTCATGAAGAGAATTACTTGTCTAGTCTTTTTTATCTACATCTTGCTCCTCTTGTATGTCCTTTGATTTATTGGTGTGATCTTCAGTAGATTCTTGAACTTGCTCTTCCTTTATTTTCCTTTGGACTTCATTGTGTGTAATATCTTGTAATCTGACTTTTTTTTTCTCTTATACCAAAGCTTCATAAAATTATTTTGCACATTAATCTTTATTGTTCCCAAAGATTCTAACCAAGACAACCAAGTATAATATCCAATCCATCCATATCCAAAGCATAAAAGTTTGAATGCAAAACATATTTATCCATAGAGAGCTTCAAATCTTAAAACATTTGAATATCCTTACTTGCTATTTGACAATCCTTGATGTCTTTTGCTTGTACCCATAGTTTCTTGGCTAATTTCATGTTGATGAAGTTATAATTGCTGCTAGGGTTTAGAGAAACAACAAACTTTTCCTTTTGAATGCATCCATGAAATTGGAGGATTGAATCTTCCTTCCTTGGAGCTAAGGTGCATGCACATGTATCCTTCATCTTCTTTTCATCATCCTCTTTTCCTTCTCCTACTTCCTCATCAAAATATCATCCATATCCTCATTAACTATTATTTCTTTTGGTACCCATCAATTTAAGAAAAATTGTTTCAGTTTGTCCAATGAAAAAATGTCATTCTGCAATGGCACATATGTAATGTCCCTTCCTTAGGTAGCTTAGACTAGCCGAGGTTGGCCTACTATTAGGGTTCCCGTAGGTCAGCAGTATGGTTAGGGGACCCAACCGAGGGATGTGAAGCCTAGCCGGGAACTTTATGAGCCTTTCAGTTTGGAGTTCAGTTGTTGAATCCAGAGATAAATTGAAAATATTAAAGTTTGCTTTAATGGAATAGTAAAAGTGAATAGTAACGGAGAATTATAAAGTGAATAGTGAAAAGTGCCCCCATCCTAGTGAAATAAAGTTGTTTTTAAAAAGTGTCCCTTTCTTTTGATGAGGAAAAGACCCTTGAGGAGGAATATTTTATTGTCTTTTAAAAAAAGCTCATGGGAGGTTATAAAGTGAATTTTGGGCTTCTATTTTGGCATTCATTTGTCATTTTTTATATCAGCACTTGCAGGTTTGAGCTCTGGAGAAGGGTTTCAGTGTGTTTTCAATCTTCTGGGAACGAAAACTCCCAAGGGCTATCGTGAATTGGACGAGAACCCATTTCACCTTTGAGGAGGACCTGCCTTGGGTCTTTGTTTGGGCTTCATTGGAGGAGTTTCAGGGGTTTAATTTCAGGCTTGAGTTTGCAGCAGTGTTATATTAGCATATTTCTTTAGATCAGGTGCAACCATTGATAGATCGAGTCTCAACCAGGCCAATACTATCACATGTTTGCATTCTATTTGTTGGTTGTACAATTTTTGGTCAAGTGCACCTAGGGTTTGTGGCACAATCATCATTGCATATTTATTCCAACCGTTTGACAAGTTTACATTGAGGATTTGACATTTTCCATACTAGCTGTACTATTTCTAGTTGGTGCACCATCATTTGGAAGGGGTTTCGTGGGCATTTGAAGTTGATTTTGGCAACCAATTTCATATCAACACATCCATAACAACGATCAAACTTGTAGCTGCATATTTCACATTCTATTTCAGTCTTCTACCCTTGTTATCATGCTCATATCAGCCTTCATACATTGTATTTTCATGCTGGCATAGAACGGGTATGTTATTGGCATATTGGGTATTCAAGTTTTTTCATTTGTATTGGGTTTAATAGAGCTGTTATAGTCTGATAATTTTCATATCAGACATAACTGTCATTTTAATCAGACCTTATATCTTTAATTTAATGGCATAAATGGAAGTGGGTTTATCAATTTATGTTGTGTAATCATTTATATATCAGTTCTATGCATTTCCTTTATGTTATTGGCATTGAAAACACTCAACCAAACATCAAAAACAATCAAACAAAACTCAGAAAATCAGAATAGCAGTTAGAAAATCAGAATTCATGAGCTTGCACAACAACTGTTTGATGAAATGTCAACACTCGGAAAAATGAGTTTTTGGGGTTAGATTTAGTAGGGATATCTCAACATACCAACATTTAGCTTCACCTACTAAGTATATAAAAAAAACCTAATTCGCATATTTCACATAGCTATTTTATATTTCTTCCACCATTCTAATGCATCTCCTTCCATCAAAATCAAGAATCCCCATTGAAACTAGGGTTTCTAAATTTTTACCATATACCCAAATTTGATTGCATCATTTCATAATTATTTTAGCCTAAAAAGTACAAATACAAATAATAGACTCTTGATAAATTTTAGTGATCTTTCTAGAAATGTAAAAATATCAGAAAAATTCTTTGATTTGTGACATAGAAAGCAAATTTATGAAAAATCGTAAAATTGGGATAACTTACTCAATATTGACAATCTAAACTTGATTTTTGGATTGTAAATGATCATTCAACTTCAGTAAAAAAATTGTAGAAAATTGCGCAACTGTTTGAAAGATATAGACAAATTTTCAAAAATTAGGGTTTTGTCCTCACCTTTGCCCAAATTGTAGTTTTGATACCACTTGATTAGATCCACACATACAATAATTGCAATACGATAATGTAGAAGATAGATCTCACACGAGATGTTTGTGGGCCAAGATGCCCTAATATCCAATATATTAAAAAATAGAATAAACTCTTGAGGTAGGGTAACATGTAAGAATTCTTCTTGCCCTAGGTTTGGTGTCTCGTTTTTTTTGTTTTATGTTTTGCAATTTCTTTGTGTTCTCACAAGGGTTTTTTGCTTTTTGTATTTTTGCAAATAAGACACAATGTTGGAAATGAAATGAAGCAATAATAATAAACTAGATTCTATCGGCAACGCCCCCAAATAACTAATTTTATTGAATACTTGCAAAGAAAGTTTAATTACAATCATACCCAAAAGCTCCTGTAGATTATAATGGCTGCCAGCATATTGCAGACCCAAAAAGTAGCTTATTAACTGGTTCGATTCTCTTCATGGCTGCATACTTTTTTCATAAATTCCCCATGGCTGGCTTCTTCACTCCTAGGCACCCCCTCTTTATGATTTTTATTGATTTTTTTGAGCCCTTTTTAATCCAGATCGACCCCTTTAAGGGATCCGTCTTCCTGCTGCTGGTAACACTAAAAAAGTAGGTTGAACTCTTGAAAATTTGTGCTAGAGATAGCAAACAATCTGCCTCCAATCTACTTTCTGATTCAACACCAAAACCCTTTCACTTTGCACTCAAAACTCTTCACAAATAATCTAGTTTTGCCCAAATAGAACTTCTAGATGAAGCTCCCCTGAATGGCCAAATTCAATGGATATTTCACCACCTCAAATGGCTGCAACACTAAAGAGTGAACGTTCTCCAATGGCTAATTGATTCAAAAAACCTTGGCTTCCTCTCTCAAACAAATTCTCATCAACACCAATGCTCAATCCAATGAATGGCAAAGACTCCAAAGTGAAATATATAAACCCTCTTGAGAAAGTTGAATTTCTCAAAAAGGCACATTTAATATCATTAAATGTTATTTTCTTGCATCCTTTTAATATTTCAATAAATACTTTGGAGTTGGCGCCCAATATTTAATAATAATATGCCCCCCTTTGAATGATAAATTGACCCTCAAGTTATAACGTTAAGTTATAACATTATAACATCATAATATGGCTTTTTAATAATTAAATACTATCTCGAGCCATTTAAACTTTAATATCTCCTTAAATATTTAAGATTTCATCAAACCGCCTGAAACGGGGGTCAACTCTGTGAATCTCCATATGACCAAGTGCCTTACTAAAAATAGTAAGGGTCCCTCTCATCCGTCTCCTGACTTACTATAAATAGTAAGTATAACATTGGAGCCCTTGTGAACGCCAAACAAAGGCCCAAAGCTGATGATCACTGAACACTGGAGACGATGCAAACCTCAGAAGACCCTCTAACCATCCTCATTAGCCTACGAGGGTCAAAATTATAGGCTAAACCATCCGCAAACATGAGCATGCTAAAAAGGGGACATTACAGTCCGCCCTCCCTGAAATTGCTTGTCCCCAAGCAATCTCAACTGCCAATAGATATTGCTCTGTAAGATCGCTCCACTAGGATCCCATGGGTAGAACTGTGCAATGCCCCTAATATCATCAAACTACTTCTGTAACACCCTCCTCAGAACAACTGGCTGAACCCGTTGAGCCAACTCAAACTCGCCGTCTGGTGTTGCAGGAGTATGAGTATGAAGAGGAAGCGACTCAAAAGACTGTCCATATTTGCTTCCAAACTTTGTGCGAGGAAAACTGTCATAACCGCTGTCAAGTACCTATGCCACGGGGCTGTGCATCTGAAATAGGTCATGCACATGAGGGTCAAAAGTGAAATTGTATGCACTCCTCATTGTGTATACCTCACAAAACTCCTCTGCGAGCCTGGTCTGAAACCCTGATGCACTGGAAGGATCCCAAACACTACAATCAGCGCTCATCTCAAAGTCCGGGTCAAGAGTGGAATCAACATCTAACCCAAAAAGCAGGTTATCATAAGATGATGAGACATCTGCCTCAAACAAGGGGTTGTTCACAAACTGGACAACACCACCATGCTAATCTAAAGCATACAACTTTGAACCCCTGGAGTCATCAGCTAACGCGAACTCCTCCTGAAACATTTCCTGCTCTCTCTCTCTATTCTTCTCTCTACGGAGAGAGATAGAATGGAGAGAGACAGAATGCAAGCTCCCATCTGTAATTCCCCTCAACACGTGTTTCCTGCCATCAACCTCGAATGACATCTCCACCTTAGGTATGTCGAGGGTAAATACTCCCAGGTCCTGGAGCCATTTCATGCCCATAACTATATTCATCTCACCCATGTTGACTACATAGAAGTCAGAATGTAACTCATAGCTGTTCAATATTAGAGTGAGATTAGTAACCTGCCTTGTGCACGTGAAGGTGTATTCGTTACCCACTTGAACTCTGAATCTGTCAAAGTCCTCGGCCTGAAGTCTGCATCTAGCCGCGAAACCCTCATCAATAAAATTATGTGTTGCTCCCGTATCCAGCATAGCAACACAATGCTGCCCATTAACTGTCCCCCTGAACCTAAATGTGGCCTCGTCTTGAACATTAGCAAAGAATGCCATAGGAGCCAAATTCCCATCCGCAGATGCTGTCACATCTTGATGATCCTCTGAAGTTGGCTGATCAGAATATGAATCCTCATAGTATGCCCACATGATTCGATTTGCTTTTCCCTTAGGCCTCAAAGGGCAATCATGATCCGGGGTGTATGGTTCCTTACACCAAAAACATAATTTCTTTTTTCTCAACTCCTCACATGACTCCTCAACTGCCATGGTTGCTGGTTTTTTTTTCTTATCATCTGCCTGCTAAGAGTCCTCCTTGCTGGTTGAAGGAACATCCCTATGTGAGCTCCTGCTTTTTGCGGCAGCAAACTCCATACTTCTTGCCTTCTTCATTGCTTCCTGCAGTGTTGGTGGATCGAAAGCCTTAATCCACCCTTGCAACGGTTCCAACAAACCCTCCATGAAAAGCACAACTAGCCTCCTCTCTGAGATGTTTGTCACCATCACGGATAACCTTTGGAAATAACTGATATAACTTTCCAGGCTGCCAGTTTGCCTAAGTTGTGCCAAGTCCCTAAAATAAACTTCTGGATCCTTTTTATCAAAACGTTCAACCAGTGTATCCACGAACTCCTGATAAGAGGTGATACGATCATGCTGTAGTGTCACCATCCCATGATACCACCAATCATGGGAAGCTCCCTCTAAATGTAGCGTGGAAAACTTGATTGCTTCTTCTTCAGGCATAGGTCGAAGTGTCAAGAAGGTGTCCAACCCATGAATCCAGGACTGTGCTGTTACCTTACCATTGCCATCAAAATTGGGTAATGTGATCTTGCTAGTGGCATGCTTCAAGTCTCTGTTTTGGTGCTGTGGCCTATTCCCCTGTCGAGACTTGTAGTAATCAACCCGTGATTGCACAAACCGGTCAAAATGATTAGCTTGCGTGCCTCTGGTGTCAATTGTCGCCACTCATCATGGGCAGCCATAAATGCATTAGCATAGGTTGGATCCTCAACCTCTTCAATGTTCTCCTCAACTCGCTCTTCCCTCAGAAATGTGGGTCGAGTAGGCCTATCTGCAGTGCGGGAAGGCGCTCTCTTGTCATGTCCCCTTCTCAGTGACATCTCTCAGAGGACAGAATTGGCCTATCACACGACCCTCGTAGGCCGATAGACTGGATAGAGGGTCACTTCGGAGCTTGGCTCAGCTTCAGTCAGCGAAGTTTGATCAGTTGTCTTTCGTTCTGGCTCGATCGGAGTCTATTTGCATAATTGCTATTTTTAGCAGTTTGGCTGTGGCGGCATCAGGAATCACTTCAGAGTTCGTCAGCATCAGACGGATCAGTCATCGGGTTAGAAACAAGGAAGATATTAATATTTGATCGTATTGATTAAATATTAATTAATTAATGTTTATAATATAAAGTTATAATTTTAAATTATAACTTAAGTGATTGCCTTGAAGGGTGCGCCCATCATCAGAAGGGGCCAAAAGTGACTATTAAAATATTATAAAATATTTGACGGGGAACTATGGAGAAATTAAAGAATTAAATGTCAAATATCATTTAAAACCCTATTATGGTGGAAATCGCACTTTTGTGAGAGATAAAGGGTTTTGCATTGGTAATTGTGCCATTATGTGATTATTGAGTTTTGAGAAACTGATCAATTGATCTGAGCCTGAGACTTTAGGGTTTCGTGTTCAACTTCCTTGGAGAACGAGCCATCTCCAGCGGAAAGCAATTCAGAGAGTGTGGAATACCACTTGATTTATTGCCACAGAGGTTTTCTCATTCAGAGTAAACTACAGAGCTTCAGAGTCAATATCGTCAGAGGATTCTTCAGTATTTGGTATCAGAGATCAACTATTCTCCTTGGCGCATCATCCACAGAAACTTGGACATCAATTTTGAGGAGGCCGTACAAATTTAATTCTGATTTCTGTCAGGCCGTACTTCTGTCAGGGCCGTACTACTGTCCTTTAGCCGTACTCAAATCAAAAGCAACGCCTTTATTATTGGGTTCCAGTTTGCATTAAAAGAGGCGCCTAAATCACTGGATCAATCTGAGCTTGCCAGACGGAGGGAGAAAGGAAGGAATCTAATCAGCCGTACAATTTGTGCATCTTCAGCAAGCTGTTTTTACCAGGTTTTTATGATAAAAATTCATTATTTACTATTACATGTTATCAGATCATTGTGTATTGAGATCTTTCTAGTAAATAAAAGATACGCCTTCTATCTAGCTTGTATTTGCTACGCATATTGATGATCTAGCAATTTTAAAGAATTTATTATTATTTCCTGCACAAGCCGTACTCATTAAATGCATCAAAAACCAAAATTTGCAAAAAAATCACAAAACTTCAAAAACGTCAGAAAAAACATAAAATTTCAGTCAGAAGCAGTGTCAGGGTGAAACTAGGGTTTCTACATCTCTGCACTCTTCGTGACCCAGCTACACTCCTATCATCATCCTGATCCCTGCTGTATCTCATCCTATTTTCCTCAGTAACCCTGTTCTACTGCAATTGTTGTTGCATGTTTGTTGTGAAACCCTCAAAAGCACAGGCCATTCTTTCAATAAGTTCTTCACCCGTATCTTCATTCCTTCTATCATTTCTTGGTGGACCCTCTTCTGCCCTGTCACCCATTTATGAGGATGACCCCAGATGAATACCAATCAAACCGGAAACGGTTTCCCCTTCAGGTACCTGTGGTGGCTGCCAATTCCTACGAAGTTCTCTCTCGTAGTACCTTCTGGCTCTGTCACTTTGTTGCATTCAAAACCCCACAAGGATGGCAGGAAAACGGCTCTGATACCAATGTAAGAACTCTTTTTTCCCTAGGTTTGGTGTCTCATTTTTTTTTGCTTTATGTTTTGCAATTTCTTTGTGTTCTCACAAGGGTTTTTTTCTTTTTGTATTTTTGCAAATAAGACACAATGCTGGAAATGAAAGGAAGCAATAATAATAAACTAGATTCTATTGGCAACGCCCCCAAATAGCTAATTTTATTGAATACTTGCAAAGAAAGTTTAATTAAAATCATACCTAGAAGCTCCTGCAGATTATAATGGCTGCCAACATATTGCAGACCCAAAAAACAGCTTATTAACTGGTTCGATTCTCTTCATGGCCGCATACTTTTTTCACAAATTCCCCATGGCTGGCTTCTTCACTCTTTATGATTTTTATTGATTTTTTTGAACCCTTTTTAATCCAGATTGACCCCTTTAAGGGATCCGTCTTCCTGCTGCTGGTAACACTAAAAAGGTAGGTCGAACTCTTGAAAATTTGTGTTGGAGATAGCAAACAATTTGCCTCCAGTCTGCTTTCTGATTCAACACCAAAACCCTTTCACTTTGCACTCAAAACTCTTCACAAATAATCTAGTTTTGCCCAAATAGAACTTCTGGATGAAGCTCCCCTGAATGGCCAAATTCAATGGATATTTCGCCACCTCAAATGGCTGCAACACTGAAGAGTGAACGTTCTCCAATGGCTAACTGATTCAAAAACCCTTGGCTTCCTCTCTCAGACAAAATCTCATCAACACCAATGCTCAATCCAATGAATGGCAGACTCCAAAGTGAAATATATAAACCCTCTTGAGAAAGTCGAATTTCTCAAAAAGGCACATTTAATATCATTAAATGTTATTTTCTCGCATCCTTTTAATATTTTAATAAATACTTTGGAGTTGGCGCCCAATATTTAATAATAATATGACCCCCTTTTAATGATAAATTGACCCTCAAGTTATAACGTTAAGTTATAACATTATAACATCATAATATGGCTTTTTAATAATTAAATACTATCTTGAGCCATTTAAACTTTAATATCTCCTTAAATATTTAAGATTTCATCAAACCGCCTGAAACAGGGGTCAACTCTGTGAATCTCCATATGACCAAATGCCTTACTAAAAATAGTAAGGGTTCCTCTCATCCGTCTCCTGACTTACTATAAATAGTAAGTATAGCACTAGAGCCCTTGTGAATGCCAAACGAAGGCCCAAAGCTGATGATCACTGAACACTGGAGATGATGCGAACCTCAGAAGACCCTCTAACCATCCTCATTAGCCTACGAGGGTCAATATTATAGGCTAAACCATCCGCAAACATGAGCATGGTAAAAAGGGGACATTACATAACACCATACAATACTCCTTATGGAAGAAGCCATTCCATGCTATATCTTCAAGAGATCACAAATGCAATATCATACTCAACACATTCTTACAATGATATTCACCTTTTTCATATATACCCCCCTAATAACATAATGGAGGGGTACCGTAATCCTAGTGAATGCCTATTTATCACCTAATATAATTAATTATACAAGTTGTCCACATGACCCAATATAACTAACTAAAGGGATGTGTGCCACAAGTTTGCATCTCCATCCACCTAAATACATTATAATATCATATCCCTAGGTGCATAACACATTATCGTGTTGCATCAATATACGTTAGCTTCCTTTCTGTTTTGCTCTTATAGCTGGCTGTGAGTACCTGTTATTACTTTCATGCTCTTAGCTTCAACACAGATAACAAAACAAATTTGCAAATAATTCTTTGGTTGTGGACATAACTGTCTAATCCAAATCCTGAATTGACACTAACTATGAAAGTGCCCTAATTTAAAAACAGTGCAGTTTATTTTACATAAGAGTAATTTGTTACTGAAAATGCATCCCATGTGCCAAATTGTTTATTATGAATTGGCTTGACCTAATCAATAATTAAAGAAGTGATGATATTGCAGATGGTAGTTTTACATGAGAAGATTTACCTTCATATATTAGAGCCTGGAATAATTTGCTTTTGCTGATACAGTAGTTTCTGATTATTTGTTTTTCTAAACTTGTCACAGCTGTGTACCACTATACAATTTCAGCTATATATATGACTATATAATGTCTTCCCCAAAGAGTTTTGTTGACAGGTGAGTGGATTGTTTGTGGAGGTGAAATGTCTTGCTATACTATTTTTGCAAGCTTTTAAATTTAGTGCTCCCTTCCTTGCCTTTGGTGGCAACCACAAGGGAGTTCTGAATCTTTTTGGGGTTATGGCTATTGAAGTAAAGTTATTTTTCCCTTAACCTTAGTAGTTAGTTGGGAGACAACTTATAATATTGAATTGCTGACAGAAGACTAATGGAAATTCATCCGTTTTCTTATTATTACATGACATACAGTTTCAGTGACACAAAAGAAGGGCGTTATAATCCCAAAATGTCTGGGGTAATCCCTGTGGAGAAATGGAGAAAAGGTTCTCAGGTAAGATCTTGGGTGTCTCTGACTATCATTTCAGTTTATAATATTTATTATTATGACATGAATTCGTTACACTGAATGGTTAAGTTGATGCATTTTGCAGTGGGCTACTTTAATCAGAAAGCATGCAGAAGTTGTAGCTGCAGACAATACAGTTTTTCCTGCGTTTCAACAGCATTGTAAGGTGACCCAGTTGTTCTATACATAAGAGTCAAATGTAAACTCTGAAGTTTTAATTCTTTGGTCATGAGTTAGGGTTGGTGTTTGAAATAATCTGAATATCCTACGTATTATTTTATATTTGTCTTTCTTGAATTAGATTATTACCAAGACTGGTCCTTTTTATTACTGCCTTCCTGTCCACGCTTCTTTGATAAGCTCAAAAATCTGGTAGCAATATCAGAAATATTCATTGGTAGGTTATATTGTCAAATGTCCTATCGCTATTCCTTTGGTTCAAGTGCCCAGGTAGACTTTCAAATTTTCGATATCCTGTCATTATCATTTTGCAAGCATGACACTTGTTTTTCATCTTCTTTCTTTACCAACTCAGGGTAGATGTACATTACTTTATAAATTCAGCTTACCAAAGGGCTTGGACAAGAGCATCCATACAAGAAAAATGGTTATCTTTTTCTTCAACTGTCTAGCTAGCAGTTTATTGCTAATCCATCTAGACATCATATGCATAATTAAATGGTCAGCTTGTGCGAGGAAAGGATGTGTGCCATGCCCCCGAAATTGCAACACTAAAATATAAAGCGTTGAAATGCAAACAAATAAATAAAATAAATAACAATATAAATATTAAATAAAAAACATAAATATAAATTTTAACAACTTATTTTATTTAGTACCATAATTATGTCATGCCCCAGCACTCAGATCACAGCAGTAATACATAATTATTTATAAAACAAATCTTGAATTAAATAATACCTAAAATCTTGTTAGGGGCTGACTATGGGCTAACTCCTTTTATAAGACAATCGCTGACCAAGGAACTTAAGAATGGATCAATGCAAGTGTCTAAGATGTGGACTACAGTGATTACCTATATAAAGTAACAATAATATAATGCAGTCTCTAATTTAATTAAAACAGTAATCGTGGTATTAACAGCCATTAAGAGGCAGCGCTTGAGTTTGAAGGGATATGTCCCTTAAATAGATAAGAAGTGAAAGAAGGTGACTCTTCCCCCCAATAAGATATAAAAGGAGAAATAAAAAGGTCCAATTGTCATCCATTAGCAAATCGAGCAATCTGCAAATCTAAGATATCAATCAGGTTTAATATAGAAAATTGCAGGTATACAATCTGGTACGGACAATAGAGATAGTACGCAGTAATTAATTTATGAATAAGTTTGATTTCTCTCACATGCGTATTTCATAGTACTGCTATAATGGATCAATACTTAGATTATATTCATTTTAAAGAAATAGAATATATATATATATATATATATATATATATATATATATATATATATATATATATATATATATATATATATATGTATGTCTTTATCCTATGATTAATCAAATGTAAGGTTGAAGGAAGCAAGTTAGGAGGATGCAGTTTATAGGCCTCCCATGCTAAGTAGGCCACTCCGAGGGTGGAACTGTCGTAGTTTGGATGTTCCTGCTGCGTGGGGCCACGGGGTGGATTGTTTTAGTTTGGACACTCGTGGCTCTTTGGCTTAGATGGGTTGAGTAGTTTACAAGCACCCCTTTCAAGGCTTTCCTATCAAGCCAAACTATGACTGGTTGTTAGGATGGATTCAAGGAGTTTCAATCATAAGAGGGGTAGATAAGGTAGCATGGGTAGGGAAAGCAGATACAAGTTTATCTGCCAAGTATGCCACCCCAAGGGTGTAATTGTCTTAGTTTGGGCATTCCTGCCGCTTGGGCCAAGGGGTGGGTTGTCTTAGTTTGGACACTCGTGCTTTTGGGCTTGGTATGGATAGCTTCGGGCGGACTTATCATGTTCCTCATCCAAATCCTATTATGATTAAGACTTCCACTATGCATTATGGATAATGTGTAGATAGTTTTGAAATAGTTATGTATCTACATGATTCAAATAGATAAGTCATTAATGTTGATCATATGAAGTATATTCCAATGGTATCTAACTTAATTGCAGGATCTAAACCAAGATCTATATGGTTTAATGCATTTAATTGGTGAGTTAAAAACCCTAACTGCATGATATTTGTGATTCTAGGGCAAGATTTAGGGTTACCCAAAAAGGGAACATTACAATGTGACCAATGAGCTATTTAACGAGTTTGAAATGAGCAATACATGGAATGATTTATAAGCATGGTTATCAAGTATGGAAGCTTTTAAGATGATATTTAGCAACTTGCCATATTGATATGCACGCTTTCTGATATCAATTCTTCAAGTAATTGTCCACATAGCCAAGAGACACATGTACATAACAATTTTTTTTGTACAAATATTGTTAAATGTTTACTTGTCTTTGGTTTTATGAAAATGGGATCAAAGAGGTCTCCTAAACACCATGTTAGCCTACGGGGACAAATTGGTAGACTAACCATTGCATTTATCAATTGCCTAGGAAAAGGGGACATTACAGACACACATATAGAAATGCAATGTTGGCCCACTTGGTTTTAGGTGATTAGGTAGTCTTGTTTTAGGTGATTTTAGGGGAAGTTCCAACTGATAGGTGATTAGGAAATGATCCTGACTCTGATGCCCAACTAATAAGACACTGGTCTATGCTTAAATATCTAGAGATTCTTGGTTCTCCTATGTCGTAAGTATCCGACATGGTCCCCAGATAGAGCCAAATGTTGTACCCAAAATTAAAATTTTCACTTCATTAAGGCATTTTGTAAAAATGGTCAAAATCTTGTAAAAATGGTCGTCAAAAGTCAGAAAAGGTCAAAATTTCTAAAAATGGCAATTTTCTATTTTTAGAAATTTCCATAGTTACACCATCGTCGGGGACGGGGGGACAAAGGGGCCTCAATTTGGGGACGGTGGCGGGGGGGTGTATATACTATATACTATACATATGGTACTTAAAATGCTAGTTATGAAAAGATGTACAAGACTATTAAGAAGTAAAATAGCAAAATTGCAAATGCCAAATTGAAATACTAAATAGTAAATACTTGAACATTGAACATTGAAGTTTTCAATATCGAATTACTAATTAGAAATAGTAAATACTATACATATGGTACTTAAAATGCTAGTTATGAAAAGATGTACAAGACTATTAAGAAGTAAAATAGCAAAATTGCAAATGCCAAATTGAAATACTAAATAGTAAATACTTGAACATTGAACATTGAAGTTTTCAATATCGAATTACTAATTAGAAATTAGAATACTCAATACTACATAAAATTTTAAATTGTCGAATCGGCAAATGGAAGATTTCTATTATATGATATTAAAAATATCTGATCATAAAGATGATTACAATGAGTAGCATGATATCAAAACAAGTACAAAATCAAAATGTCAAAATGACAATATCGAATTAAATATAAAGAGGGAGAGAGAGATGCAGGGAGACATAAAGAGATAGAGATAGTTCAATCACATGGGTGGGTGATTCTAAAAAGAGCATATAATTAATAATAAAAAGTTTTTAAGGTAGCGCTAAAGTTATGAAGGGATGTATCCCTTGCAAAGGTAAAAGTCTCAATGAAGAGGTACGACTCCTCATTTAAGGATATAAAAAAGAGTGAGCAAATCATTTGGAGGGCATCCATTCAGGATATCAATCAAGAGGAAATAGGAAAAGAAATTGAAGACATCAATTTAGAATATATATTGAAAGCAGCAATAAATAATATTCAGAAAATGATTTGTTGCAGCCATTGAGGATAAATTTATTAATTCATCAAGAGTTACTCAGTCATCAACAATCGAGCAAATTCCTTGAGAAATCAGTTTTGAATTTGTGGAAGTTTCTTGCAAATGGGAAGGACGACCAGCCTTCCAAGTTCGTGAGAGATGGAGGACGACCCACCTTCATGCTCTTATCAAGTTGAATCGGAGATGGAATGGACGACCAACCTTCCATGCTCTTGGGCTTGATCAAGGAGAACGACAAGCCTCCAAGGTGGACTGACAGGTGGAAAGGCGGCCCACCTTCCATGCTCTAGGCAATTCAAGGACGACCAACCTTTATATTGCCATTTGCAAGCATTTTCAAGGAATTCACAATGTGATTTGCTATGAGGAATATGCTATGATCTAAATATTAATAATGTTATTAATTTAAATATTAATGATGCTTTGATGTATTGATTTGAATATTATCATAAATTTTGATACTTAATATTACTAATGTCAGTTTTTAGAATAATTAATATTGCTTGTAGGTGTAAAACTAGGATTATCCCAATAAGGAACATTACATTGGTCATTGATAACTTGATCAGCATAACAATTTCTCAATCACGCTCATCAAACTTGTCCTAGTCCTTACCCACAAATGCTGGTCGAGTGTTAGTACCAAGGACAATCTTGTTGAGGCACCTGTACTCAAAGATTGTGAGCATGTGTTGTTTCTAGGTGTTGTAATTCTTGCTAGTGAAGCATTAGCTGCTTTCCAACATGATGTTGGGTAATGAAGCCTATCATGTCCCGTCAATAAATAAAATTGCAATAAACAAATCACCTTATCTCCTAAATGCTGGCTGACCCTCCTGGTAGTTTGAAAAGGCAAATAAAATATAAATAATTATTTTTTATCAGGACGACCACCCTTTGGCACCCAATATTATGGCCCAGATTTGGCTAACTCTTTCCTTGGCCAACTCCTTTTAATAAATTAAATTATGCTCTTCTGTATGGGCCGACCTTATAAAGAAGTTTATATAAATGGCTCCCAAATTTGTAATGGAAGAGGATTATATGGCAGCGATTGATAACAAAGCAGCAATTTTATTAAGGCATAAATAAAGGAAGGTAGCGGTTCAGTAGAAAAAGCAGTAATTAAAGGGCAGATATTAATATGTTAAAAGGCAGTGATCAGAAATAAAAAGACAATAAATGGTAATTATTGAAATGCTGTGATCAAGGGACAGCAGTTAATTATAGGGAAGAGTCACCTCCATTCCTAAGGCGTACAATTGGATATATGAGGGAAGACACATCATTTGCAAGGGGGATCATGAAGGGAATTATTCAGAAATAAATCTGCATACAGAAAGGCAGCAACTACAGATTTAATCAGTAATTGACATGCACTTAAATATATATGCATTTAATATATATATTATTTGACAGAGATGGAATCAAGAAGAAGTATTATCTTCTGAATATCAGATCAGAAAACATCTTCAAAAATACACTCATAATTCAGGCATCAAATATCACAGAATATTAGAACGTGAGTGAGCAGATCTGAGTTAGTTATCTGCCACTCAAGGACAAAATTAGTAACTATTGCAACTGCTGTTGTGAATATATCTGTCTTATGTGTTAATGACCATTGTGGTATGCTCTATCATGATTATTGTATGTAATGATATATTTTGTTATTATCATAGTTTGTATTTATTAACCATTGTTAAGGTGTGTTAATAACCATTGTGGTATGCTCTATCAAGATTTATTCGGCTTAAAGCATTTAATTGTTGTAACCATAACTGCATTAAACTTGTGATTCTAGGGCAAGAATTAGGGTTATACCAAAAGGGGACATTACAATGCCTTCCCTCCTGCAATTTGAAGTTGCATAAAAAATAAAGATACCTTATGCCTTGAAAGAGGACCACATAAATTTTTAGGACAATTTTGAAAAACCCTAGGCAACAAACAACATCCACAATTTTAGCAGAAAATTGCCAAAACCCTGATAACAATGCCCACCAAAGGTCTGAAATTGGCTAGAAACCCTAGCCGTGTCACAATAAATTGCAAAATATACCGAAATCTACCAAAAAAAGGCCAAAAAAGTTTCAAAAATTTGTCGCCAAACCTTAACTGTCACAGAAAAATGCAGAAGAAACCCACGATTTTGGAAAAAATCATCAAAAATCTGGTAAAAATCCATTGCACAAGTTTGAAATCCCCCCAGACACCCACGATTTTAAAAAAATTGTCAAAAACATATAAACCAAGATTTATCCGGCTTAAAGCATTTAATTGTTAAGTTGTAACCATAACTGCATTAAACTTGTGATTCTAGGGCAAGAATTAGGGTTATACCAAAAGAGGGCATTACAAAGCCTTCCCTCCCGCAATTTGAAGTTGCATAAAAAATAAAGATACCTTATGCCTTGAAAGAAGACCACATAAATTTTTAGGACAATTTTGAAAAACCCTAGGCAACAAACAACATCCACAATTTTAGCAGAAAATTGCCAAAATCCTGATAACAATGCCCACCAAAGGTCTGAAATTGGCTAGAAACCCTAGCCGTGTCACAATAAATTGCAAAAAATACTGAAATCTACCAAAAAAGGCCAAAAAAGGTTCAAAAATTTGTCGCCAAACCTTAGCTGTCACAGAAAAATGCAGAAAAAACCCACGATTTTGGAAAAATTCATCAAAAATCTGGTAAAAATCCATTGCACAAGTTTGAAATCCCCCCAAAAGACCCATGATTTAAAAAAAATCGTCAAAAACATATAAAACCTTGTTGGCTGCAATTTTTCTAGAAACCCTAGACGATTTTCAGAGGAAAATGTTGCGCTATTTCATCAGAAATGAGGTGCAAGTTTTTTGAAAAACCTCACAATCTTTACAAAATAAATCTGCAATTTTATAGAGAAATGAAGTCATTTTTTTACTA
This sequence comes from Sequoia sempervirens, assembly GCA_007258455.2. Lineage (NCBI taxonomy): Eukaryota > Viridiplantae > Streptophyta > Pinopsida > Cupressales > Cupressaceae > Sequoia > Sequoia sempervirens. The sequence goes on from VDFB02386876.1 coordinate 26,349, forward strand.
AAACAAAAAAGGTGTGATTTTTAGTAGAACAGGTTGCAATTTCTAACAAAAAAACCAATAGCAATTTTCACCATACAACAAAATTGACCAAAAACCCTTGCACGAATCCACATAGTATTGTACTATTCCGTATAAAAATATTTTGGTATGTTCTATGTTTCACCAGCGATTCTTTGATCTGTCACTACTGACAGCAGTCCCTAAGATGATCCGCTGTCATGTATCCTGAGGCTCTAACTGAGTTCTGATACCATATTACAGAAAATATAAGACATAGAATGATTACCAAGATATTCGTTATTAACAAAGTAGCAAAAGTCTCTTTAAATAAGAGTTACAAAAGATCTATTCGTAAAAGATAAGATTGACAACTAATAAAGCAAACAATAAGAACTTATCTAAAAAATAACAGAATATTCCTAAAGTAAAGGCTAAAGATTTAATTGACCATTATAAACTAAATATTACAATGTTACTTTAATAGCTCTAAGAATGTAATGAACCAATTGTTGATTTGGATATGCTTGAAGAAGACCAAATGATGATTTGGACCATTGACTATTTTCTATTTTTGAATGCCCACCAAAGGTCTGAAATTGGCTAGAAACCCTAGCCGTGTCACAATAAATTGCAAAAAATACTGAAATCTACCAAAAAAGGCCAAAAAAGGTTCAAAAATTTGTCGCCAAACCTTAGCTGTCACAGAAAAATGCAGAAAAAACCCACGATTTTGGAAAAATTCATCAAAAATCTGGTAAAAATCCATTGCACAAGTTTGAAATCCCCCCAAAAGACCCATGATTTAAAAAAAATCGTCAAAAACATATAAAACCTTGTTGGCTGCAATTTTTCTAGAAACCCTAGACGATTTTCAGAGGAAAATGTTGCGCTATTTCATCAGAAATGAGGTGCAAGTTTTTTGAAAAACCTCACAATCTTTACAAAATAAATCTGCAATTTTGTAGAGAAATGAAGTCATTTTTTTACTAAAACAAAAAAGGTGTGATTTTTAGTAGAACAGGTTGCAATTTCTAACAAAAAAACCAATAGCAATTTTCACCATACAACAAAATTGACCAAAAACCCTTGCACGAATCCACATAGTATTGTACTATTCCGTATAAAAATATTTTGGTATGTTCTATGTTTCACCAGCGATTCTTTGATCTGTCACTACTGACAGCAGTCCCTAAGATGATCCGCTGTCATGTATCCTGAGGCTCTAACTGAGTTCTGATACCATATTACAGAAAATATAAGACATAGAATGATTACCAAGATATTCGTTATTAACAAAGTAGCAAAAGTCTCTTTAAATAAGAGTTACAAAAGATCTATTCGTAAAAGATAAGATTGACAACTAATAAAGCAAACAATAAGAACTTATCTAAAAAATAACAGAATATTCCTAAAGTAAAGGCTAAAGATTTAATTGACCATTATAAACTAAATATTACAATGTTACTTTAATAGCTCTAAGAATGTAATGAACCAATTGTTGATTTGGATATGCTTGAAGAAGACCAAATGATGATTTGGACCATTGACTATTTTCTATTTTTGAATAGATAATATAAGCCTATGTGATATATTGTGATGACTCATATTTTGATTTATCAATTATCAGTACTATTTTGTTTATTTTATGCATATATCATTATAATGAAGCTAGTGAGAAAATAAAGAACGAATACCAGTTAATTGAAATGTTTTTGAAGTTCACATTTCAAATGTATGATAATGCTTTTGCATAATGTTTAATGCAGAGGAAACCACTTCCAGAATTCTGGAGACAGGAGGCGATTGTAAGCAAGCTGATTTTTATTTCCTTCAATTTTTACACGTTATGAAATTTATAAAATTTGCTAGTTGAATGGTTTGTTCAGAACATAGAAAAATTGGTGTTGTATCAAATCATTGCTTTATATTTTTGATAAAGGCTTTGTTGCAAGTCAAGCAAGCCAGATCATTATTTTACATCATTTTGGGAGAATACTTATCTTTAGAGTAAGTGGTATGCCAACCTCTTTAGGTAGAAAGAAAGAAAGCAATCTATCATATCAATTTCCACAAACGACTAAATTTCATCAATGGGATGTCAACGTACAAGTTACAATAACAAGTAGTGGTAAAAAGAACTCTAATAATAAAAAAATGCCCTAACAAGAGTGGATGAACTTAAAAAGGGTAGCCTTTTGTAAGTAAATAAAAAATACTGTCAATTTACACAAATAAATTAATAATCATGTGAAATAAAGACCCCTTGCGAAATGAACTGAAAATGAATCAAAGAGAAGGGGGCTAATGAAACCAGTTCTGGAACTAGCAATAGCTGCTTTGTGGGTCATTTTTGATTCATTCTCAATTTTCATCTTCCATGGTTATCATTTGGAGTGTACTTTGGATGTCTCCTTTGGAACAGTGGTTTTTTATTAGTTCTTTGTTTTGATGATCCATTTTATCTCTACAGAGTTGGGCTTTTCAAACATCCTTCCAGACAGTGTGATTTTTTTGTGGTTATTACAATCATTATTTAATCATCTACACTTGTTGCAATGTAAGATAATTCTTGACAGATGAGGCCAGTGCTTAAAATTGCTTCTGGAAGTAACCGTGTAGTGTTTCTAAAAGTCTCAATGCAGTTGCTTCCAGAAGCAATTTTAAGCACTATTATGGACTGTGAAGATATCGTCTCTAATATTAATAAGGGTAGGTTAATATTGTTTTTGATTCTGCTTCTTTTTAGAGAAAATGGATGTTGGAGAGTTGCAGGTTCAAATATAGAAGTAAAAATTACACAGTGGCATCCGGGTACATGATATTATTTTTACTGTGAAAATCTAAAATCTTTAATAAATCTTTTTTCTAATTTGTGCCGATTTTTGGTGATATTGTGTCTTATGGCAATTTCCTTGAATCACCATATGGTAGTTGTTTCTGTTGGTTATAACTTATAACATTTTATGCTAGTAAGGATTTGTTTTTGTGGACATATTTTTCTATAAATATCAATACATTTTCAGAAAATCCTTCATTTTATTGAAGATTTGAGTGATTTTTTTAATTATTTTTTACGTAGGAGTTACCCATTAAGTATCTGTCTGACCAATCTTGTGGTTCTTTTCATTTTATTAATTGGCAGGTTGCAGATACCTCAAAAATTCACAATTGTATACCAGACGAACATTATGTGCAAACTTTACTAGCAGTAAGCATGTGTTTTCCTCTCATTGTCATTCTTTTGGTGGTTAACTTGTTAACAATCAAAATCGGTGATTTGTTTAAATTTAAACAAGAAGTGAGTCATATTGTTATCTAGTGCTTGCAAAATTATAAATTACTAACCTGTGATGATGAGTTCTTTAGATTATTCTGACATGCTAGTTTGTTAACTGTTAAATAACAACCAAACGTGATATATATTAGTCACATTTTGTTTTTCTCTTTGCTCGTAGTTGCTATGAAGAAGTTTATGCATTGTTAAAAGTAAAACCAACCACTTTGCTGTTTAGAGCACCCGATGTCAAAATGGTTGCAACTGAAGATGATCTATTGGCTAGGAGCTCAAATATTTATTAAAACAAAGAAATAGATGTTGGAGCCTATGTATTCACATTGTTACTCAAGATTTTCTTACATTCAGAATTATCTGCGACATCTGACTTTTTCTGTTTGAACACAATCAGATGAAAGGGCTTGAAGGAGAAATTAACCGCCGTACAGTAACATACACACTCTGGAAGGCTGGGAAGGCACGCGAAAGGCAAGGTTGGCATCCTGTGACATTCAAATATGCAGATGCCACTGCCAATCTTACAGGCGATATAAAGGTGCAAATCAAAATTGCTAACCACTCCCTTCCTGTGCGCTTCATGAGTATGTTTTTTTGGTTCTCTATGCAAATTATTTGGCATTTTTTTGATTACATGTGTTGTGGTACACTTTGTTTGGCTTATAGGTATGAAACTTTGGCGTTTCATACAGCAATGCAATATTTGAAAGATACTTGTTTGTTTCTTTAAGCAACTGAATTTCTCCCCCCTAAACAACTGCATATAGTTTGTCGTTTTGAATAAGTGCCTCACAGCCAAATACCTGCAAATGTGTCACCACAGGTTTCCTTCAAGTCCACACTTCATAGGGTGCCTTGTTTTTTAGCACAGAAGTAGGAGACCTTTTCTTCAAGTAGCATGTGGTGTTAAAAGCCTCCACCTATAACTCCTGTCCTAGACCTGCACTGCTTAACATACTCCTGGCTTGATCAAGAAAGTTTTTGTTTAACCTTTCAGCCACTCTGTTCTATTGTGGTGTGTATGGGGTAGTCCTTTGCTTCACAATTCCAGCATGCTTACAAAGTACATCAAACTCTTAAGAGCAAAATTCATCATCATTATCTTTTCTAAGCATCTATTTCTTACCAGTCTGATTCTCAACAAGAGATTTGAGCTCCTTAAACTTAAGAAACACCTTAAACTTTTTCCTAAGAAAATATATCCAACAATACCTCAAATAATCATCAATGAATGAAAAATAGTACAGAGACCTACCAATGGATGGGATATCCACAGGAGCAAACAAATCGCTGTGTATCACCTCCAAAATCTCCTTTGCTCAAGTGCTTCTAGAGTTGAACTGCACTCTATTTTGTTTACACAGAACACAAGGTTCTCAAATAATCCAAGGTTCTTAAGCCTTTTTCACTCAAATAACCCAACCTTAGTTGCTGCATTAACTTTGATTTAGATGTAGTAACATTAACACAGACAGATAATGTTGATGCATCTAGCCTATAGAGAGTAGCATGCCATACCCCTTTTGTAAGCACCAAATTACCTCTACCTAATCAACAACCTTTTCCATCAAAAGTTACATGAATTCCTAAGTCAACCATTTTAGACACAAACATTAGGTTTCTTGCTAAACTTGGTATATGTAGTACATTTGAGAGAATCTGTACTCTACCATCTACGAAAGTTGACTTTTCCTTGACCAACAGCTTCAAAGAGTTGTTTTCACTAACACTTGCCCTTTATCACTCTCGGTGTACTTTGAGTACTAGTCCTTATGAGGTCTTGTATGAATAGAAGCACTTGAGTCAATCAACCAGGAATCATCACCAACATTAGCAGATACAAATGCGTCACTATTGTACCCATTAGTGTTAGAGAACTTATCAGAGGAATTATCCTTCATGGACTTAACATTCCTCTTTATGCGATCCTTCTTGCCACAATCCCAATATTTTTCATTAGGCTTACCTAGAGATTTAGACTTGTCCTTGCCCTTAGACTTTTTATCTCCTGTCTTCTCCTTAACTTTGTTCTCCTTAGAACCACCTCTTACCACAAAGGCATTAGAAGATTTATGACTCATGAACTTTTTTTAAGTTTCCTCGCTTAAACAAAATGCCAATTGCATGTTCTAGTTTAAGTGTTGTATCATTACTGCTTATAGACATTACAAGGTTATCCCACAAATTTATGAAGGAACAAAGTAACACAATGCATTTGTTTTCTTTGTCAATCTTGACTCCTATTAATGCAAGTTGACTTAAAATTATATTAAATCTATTCAAGTGATCAGTTACATAATCTTCCTCCCTCATTTTCATAGAATACAATTTCTTTTTTTTTAAAACAAGTTTTTAAACTAGACTATTGGATTGATATAACATACCTATCTTCTTTCACAATGAATTTTCTGTCTGCTCCTCAGACGCATTTGTTGGTTGGAAATTTTGTATTCTTGTGAAAGCGTACAAAATTGTGATTTCAACCACAACACGTGAGATTAAACTCTCCTAATTTAGGGAAGGCTCCCCCTTTAACTAAATAAAACTGATATGGGTAGGACAACAATCGTTCCTCTTATTTCAGGAAAGATTACGTTCTTCTCTCTTCACAGAAAAGAAACAGTATATGTAGATGAAACCTATTAGAGTAGCAAAGCAGTGAAATTACGAAAGAGGAAATAAAGTTTCTTGAAAGTACAAAGACTTCCGTTACTTCCTCCGGGACGGGAAAACAACCAATAAGCACAAAGTCTTGAGGAATGAGATCCTATCTACCCTTTTCAGAATAATTACTTGATGAAAAAGTACAACACAAAACAGCTCAAAGACTATAACTATGATGTAACTTTTGATTACTCTAAATGAGAACTACTACAAGTGCAAAGACTTATAATTTTTCTCAATTTCTAATGCTAACTATGAATTCAATCTTCACATTTACAGCACAAAGACTGCAGATATTTAAATCGAATCTCTCTTCAGCAATGTTCCACAATTTTCAAGTAGTCACAAAATAATGCTCCGAAATGACATAAGAATATAAAGGATGCAAAATAATAATTCAGCTCAAAGTCTGAAATTCCAACTTCTTGATATCACTTGAAAATTCACAATTATCAACTATAAAGCTCAAAGACTTTATGAGTATAAAATTCTGCAGAGTTTTCTTGCTTGCTAAAAAGATATCCAATTATAATAGACCCCTCAAGTATTTATAGGAGGAAGGTCTGGAGAAAAAGGTGGGAGGATCTCAACAAACTTGAGAAAATCTCTCAACCGATAACTAACTGCAATTGACTTATTCAAAATTACAATCCAAATTGTGATTTGTTTTGTAAGATTTTACATGTAATTACATTTTTCAAAATTGCAAGGAAAGAACACTTGCAATTGCAAAATTTGTTTTTACATATATTTTGTCAAAAGTAAAAAGACGTAAAACAACTTAAAATTTCAATTTGCTTCATTCCTATCTTTGAAAGATAAGAATTTGCTGATGATGGTCTGCAATTCATTCGGATCAGGACCCAATGTGTTCTTAGCTACTGCAATTGTCTTCAAGATTACATCAAAGTATCTGATTGTTGCTAGTGTATGCTCCTCATAAGTAGTTTGCATTTTCTCAAGGATTGTCTGATGATTAACAAGCTTATGAATTGAATCCATAGAAAACTGCTCTGATTCTATTTGTTGACGAAGATTGGCTGCCATTTCTGTAGTAACTAAATCAGCTGTAAGTAATTCACCTTCATGATTTAAAACTGTACAAGAGATCTTTTCAAAACTTGAAAGGATATCTTGCTGAACTTCATTATTCATTTCTAAAGTGGCTTGAATATCTTTGATAAGATCTTGAATGACCAATGACCAGTTTGTCATAAGTTCTTCAAATTCTATGTATTTCTCTCTGTTTGGTAAGATCGAGTTGCTGCATAGAATTTGTAACTTGACTTGATCTATCTCATGCCAGATTTTTAAATCTTTTTCAAGCGATTCCAAACTTTGCTTGAAGGCTTCCAAAGTCTGATTTAGCTTTATTTTGGCTATTTTGACATTTTTGAGAACTTGCAAGGTCTTCTCAATCATTGGAATGCTTTGATCAATCAATTGAGTTATCCATGAATCAACTGCTTTGGCCTTTTGTGCAATTCTTTCTAATTGCCTAACTAATTCATTAGGAGGAGCTGAAGATAGTGAATCAACTGCTTCTGATGATCCTGTAATCCTTTGAATAATTGAAACTAGCTGAGCATTGTCTTCCTTGAGCTTTTCCTTTTTGGCTAAAAGTTCATTATAGCTTTGTGTCAAAATCGTTACTGAACTTTGAGCATCCTGCATCATATTGGCATGAGTCTGCTTGCCCAATTCCACTCTAGTAAACCTGTAATCAGATACCTGCATCTCTTCATGAGGTTTATCAACAAGAGGTTCTGCAATCTCAGCGTATTTCATTTTATTGCTGTCAACAAATACTTGTGAGACTGTTTTTGCTTTCTTTGCAACCATTGGTTTCGATTTCTTCAATTTTTGGAAATCAAAAATATCAGGAGACACTGCTTGTTTCTTTCTTTTGGGAGCAACTGAATTCAACCATGGAGGAAGATCCAAGGTTGTCACATCTGAAATAGCAATAACAGTCTCTGTAGAAATAGCCTCAATTTGTGATACAATAGAAATTCTAGAAGGTGCCTCGGTTTGTACAACAACTATGTTTTGCTCAGAAGACAAATTACAACTAGGATTGGCCATGAAACAATCAAAGCTTGTTACAGATGTATCTATCTCTGGAAGAGTTATTTCTGACATAACTGGAAATATTGGATTTATATCAAAAATACTCTTAAAGTTATTGGGCAAGCTTGTCATGGGAGTATCCATTACTGATGAAGATTGATGACTAGTCTCTTGAGGTGGAATAGAAGGAACAAATATGGTGGAAAAGGAATCAACATCACTGTCGATAGGGGACATAGGAGATATAGCCGATTCTGGTATTGGAGCTTCAATGTGAGGAGTTATCTCACTTAGAATGGTAGAGGTCTCAAGAACCTCGTCTTCTTCTTGCTGATCCAAAACTTGAATCTGCATTTCATTGACTTCTTTTCCTTTTGATGTTTCCTTCTCCAACGGTTGTACTGCAGCTCGGCTTACCTTCAACTTAATTCTAGTACCCGAAGAAGAAGCTCCTTCTTTTGATTGCTCTCTGATTTCTGACTTCAATCCCCTAGGACCAGCTGGATCATCTTCAGCCCTAACTTTGATTTTGATAGTCTTGACACCTATGCTTTTGAGCCAAGAGTTGGTGTTCGCCAAGACTGATTGAAACCTATTGAAGATTGAGACAAATTCCTTTTCAGACCATTGGATTGCAGGAATAGGAGCATTAGCAACTTCTTGTTCTTCGTATTCAGGATCTAAAATCTGCCTATCATCAATTACTCCCTCTGGAATTAAGGTCAGATTTAGATCGATAATTTGCTCCAATGTAAGCCTGCAATAATCCATTTTGTATATATCCTTTTCTGTCCGGAGGTCTGCCCAAATGTCTTCAATGCGGTGAACATGAGTGAAGGCTCTTTTTATTTTATCTTTCATCCTTCTGTAATCAAAATCCACTCTTGCCTGAAATCTCTTCAATGTTATTTCCTGGAGTTCAGTTTCCATTGCCTTGGCTCTTGAAGAAGTTGTCAAAGAATACCTCCCAATTATCAATGGATTATGTGATGAAATACTGACTCCAGTCTTGTGTTGTGTAGCTTGATGTGAATGAATTGTCATCAATTGTCTTCCCAGCTCCATCAGAATTATCTTATCAGTCGGATACCTTGGAAGCATATAAGGTTGATCTTCAAAGCAACCGACTCTCATATAAGTGAAGGTAGGGAATTGGAGAAATAAGCAGCCATACTCATTTACTTTTTTCCAAGCCGCCTCAGATACCCTGTTGTTTGCTAATGCTTTGTCAAATAAACACATAAAGTAACCAAAGAAAGCATCTTGAACCCTTCTATAATGCGCTCGACTTGGAATAAAAGTCAGCTGATCATAATATTCCCATACAGGCACTAAAGATCTGTCACCTTTAGGAGATAGGCCTGGAAAATGCCTCAACGAAGCTGCTATATAAACCAAATATGAGTTCATATAGAAGGTAAGAGTGGTAGGAACCTGTGCAAGCTGTTCACACAAACTGTCACTGATTATTTCTCCCCAGAATATTGGATGCTGTGCTTTTCTAATAACCACCACGAACTTATACATCCAATTTTCAAACACACTAGAAACCTTCAACCCTGCAATTCTGCTCAGAAGAGTGATCATATCATTAATTTCCTCTTTAAAATCAGACCGGTACAACTTGGGTATCCGGGTCACACAAGGTCGTGGTTTGAGAAGCCACTTAGAATTGATATGTCTAATACAATCACTCTTTTTCTGCCCGAAATGTCTATGAGCACTCTTCAATGAGATCTCTGAATATGTAGTAGCATCAGGGACTCTGAAAACTCTGTTGATTGTTTCAGCATCAAGCCTGATAACCACGTTGCCATCATCGTCCTTGATAGTTCTGGATTCTTTATCAAAGTGTGCTGCACACGCAAGGACGAATTCAGGCTCAAGGGCAGCAACAGGAAAAGAAGACACCAGATGAATATGACTCCTCAGCAATTTCTGCATATCAGAAGAAGTAGATTTCTCAGCTCTCCCAAGAAACTCGGACATATCAATTGTAATGACCCAATTCTGCATAAATTAAAAACTTTCCAATTTTCACTTAAAACATGTAAAAGTAACATATAACAAAGATATTACAATAAATTTCTTCCTTTCTTTATTGATAAATATGTACAAATTACAATATGTTTCCTCATGAATTTCATTTTCAATATAAATCAGAGTTAAAAAGGAATACAGTTACATACATAGCTCGTAAGCTTTTGCGCAAATAGAAGTAAGAAGGTCCAGGAGATCGTCCTTTCAAATCTTGGTACATCGGCCGCTCGCTTGTGGAGGAGAAACATCACTCGGGCGCTTTTCCGCCAACCACAGACTTATAATGCGGTCCCCCGCACGATCATTTTGCAATGAACGGCCCTCCCTTCGAAGAAGAGATTGGTAGGGTATCCTTTAACGATTACCCTGAGCATAGTGCTGTGTCCTACTCAACTAGAACCTTGCTATTTCACAATCTCGATCTAGTACTCGGATCACAATGAACTGACAGTGTAGTCTCAACTATCTCACATCTAGGTGGATGTCGTACCTTTCACTACTTTGGCCAAAGTATTCTCATTCAGTACTTCGAATGAAGGTCATCTATCATAAACACTACTCGGGCGATTTGACTTAAGGCTTCCTTACTCTACGCATAGGTTTGTCTTTCAATGGGTGAATCCGTCATCCCAGACATCCTACAATCATACGAACCTACTAGAAATGAAAACAGTATTCAAGTGTCTTGAAACAATCCTCCTAACTAGGAATTCTTTATCCTAGGAGTACTTAACTTGTCTCAGTTATCCTAACAATTTAAGCTAAAAGACTTCACTTGGTTCTGCCATCATTTCGATCCTAGTAGATAATAAGTACGTCTACGTATTCTCCATATATAGAGATCATACATAACATGCAATAATCATTCAAAATGCAAATAAATCCTTCTCTTTTATCTTTTCCATTATTTCGTTCTAATGCAAGAGAAATAATCTAATCCCTTAAGCTCTTTATCCAAATAATCCCTTTTTCACAATTTTCCCCTAATCATTGAATCCTTTTCACATTTTCTTCTTTAAATGAATTGCTTAAATTATTCATCAAAACAGTTCTTTCCTATTAGAGCTAATTGAAAACAGCAATCACAAGATCAAAAAGGAAACAACACTTCAATAAAAATTATAAACTTAGGAGGAGTCATGCCTGATTTTAAAGCTTCTCCTTCCAAATTTGCTCTTCTAGATTCTTCTTCAAATAAGCTTCCAGGGTTTCAGCTAACTATGGCTTCTTTTAATGAAAGTATTTCACTCTATAATGAACTCCTATAACTCTTCTCACAGACGTGCTTCCACCACTCAATTCCTACTCAGCTATACAAATACCTCACTTTAAACTCAAAATGACTTAATTCACTGTGACTGGTAAATGCTGGAAATAATTTACTGTGCTTATCAAACTCAGCAATACAGGAAAACTCAGGCAGTATAATGAAATGGATATGGAATGAAAATAGTAAACTCAGATTGCTCCAAAAGTGTGTATTTTCAATGAATGAAAGGGCGTATATATATAGGCCCGAATTGAAACAGATTTCCACTTAAGAAGGCATGCCAAATGACAACACAGTGCTTAGAAACAGTCAAAAAAACATTTGGCGGATTATTTAACCCTAAGTCATCAAATTGAAGGTGATTCGACCTCCTTAGAGCCAGCAAGAGAAGAATTTTTCAACTTTCATGGCGGATTTTTGACAGCTCAAGACATCCTTCAGATTTTAGATTAATTTGATAGAAATGTTTTGAAAAATTCGTTCAAGGAAAAAGTCGAGCCTGTTATATACTTCCACGTCGCCATTTTTATGCCCTAAGAATAGCATTCATTTATCTCACAGGCTAGGTCGCAGCATACGCGCGAACCAGACGCGTTTTCTACCTGCGCGTGGCTTTTTCACGCGATTTTAATGGTTAAAACGTTTCTTTCCTCTTTTTAAATATTTCAAATGTTCATTATAAATAATTCGACTTCTCTTTGATTTGATTAACTCAAACAAAAGGCACGATTTCTATAATGAGATTAAAATCGAAACATTTCACTATTGCTAAAAGATTTAAATCCTTCGTGTTCAATCTAATTTATACATTTCACATTTTAACCTTAATCATTTATATATTTAATCATATATGTATTTTAATTAGGTGTAATATTTCTAAATATATAAATATATATATTTTCCGACATTATATCGTGATCTATATATATATATTTATATATATGTAAATTTTACCTTAATATTAATACATATATTTAAATATATAAATATATAATACATTTACATTTATGTATTTATGTATATATATCATAAATATAACCACACTGTTAATATATACATTAATACATAAATATTTATGTAATTTTGCTAGGCAATATTATTAAATATTATTTTCACTATAGATATTAGACAGAATGTGTACACATATACACTTGTATATACGTATGTATGTGTACATACATGTCGACACATGTGTATGAGCATATCCGTCTGCTTAACGTACACATGTATTGATATGTCTGTATATATAAATACGTTCACAATGTATAGATGTACGTGCGTTCCCATTCAATCATTAACACAACATTCACATCATTCATACTTGGTTCATGGTATAGCAAGTCTGATGTTTAAACAATCACATCTCCTAAACATAAAGAAGTGAATTCAAAATCCTTATGTCAATACACAAGCCTATGGATGACTTACCGTTGTCTCGACAAACAGACTTGGCTTACTCATTCTATAGTATGTGTGTGTATGCCCAATTTGGTAATTGTCACTGTTTACCCGACCAAGTTCCTCCCCGAATGATGTCTCTCCTCTGTCCGAAGGAACAGTCTTCGTACCTGCACATCATGACATGACACCGGCAGTCATATGCTCATAACAAGGTAAAAACATCTCACAAGTTAGAATACTATTATTCCATAATTGTTTGCAACATTTAATCAAGACTAATCATTTAGAAGTAACAATCAAATGAAATCATCATTTAAACAGAACTCATTCATTTATTAACGGGATCAACCATGTTTTATTCATCATCAAGATTCAAACATTACAATCAATTGCCCTATACAATAGTAGCTATAATATCGGGATGTAACATCAATATGCCCAATTTCTGTATTTTTGATTTCATCGATATTCGAAACCACATGAGATGGAGAAATCTCATTCTGATATTTATCAAATTTGTACTTCATCTTTTTGCTTTTAGGAGAAGTTGGTTCGTCTGTCATTGAACAGGAATCTGCAAGACTGCGGTGAAAACCCCATAAGGTCAGAACATCATCAGCATCAACGTGAGTGGACATGGTGAAACTCAAACCCTAGGACAATGAAATGGTTTTAGAAAAATGATGGAAAGTGAATGGTGAAGGCGAATTCGAAATTCGATAGAATGATGACAGTCAAAAACAACATTTTGTCTTCTTGAAACAACAAGACAAAGGGGTTTTTGGCTTGGATTTGGAATTTTGTCCAAAAAAGGTCAACTTTTGTGCTTTTTAAGGCATTTTAGGTTTTTAAATGACTTCAACAATTTCAGAACTTTTTGATGCTTTAGCAATTTCTGCTTTTTGTGATTTCGGGATTTTAAAGAGCTTTAGCAATTTTTACAAAAGGCAGTTGTAATTAACAATTTTTATAATTTTGCAATTTTGAAAATTGTAATTCCTACTGCAAATCCCGAAATGCATTTTTTGAGCTAGAAACCCGAAATGTGAGTGAAGGAGAAACTTGTAACTTTTGTGAAAAATGACAATGAAGGATTTGAAATGGATGGATGAAAATGAAATGGTATATGGAAGCTTTATTGGTGAAAAGATGGATGAAAGCGAAATGAAAGGAAAGTTTATTGCTGGAATAACATAGTGAAAGACATTTCTAAAAGTAGAAAATGCGTTATGTATGGAGTTAAGGATGGAAGTATGGAGGAATATGAAAGGCGAGTTGGATAATAAATTCGATGGGATGAAGGGAAATGGAAGACGCGTGATATGAAAGACAAAAGATAAAAACGCATTTTGTATGGAAGTGGACTGAAAACGAAGGAAAATGAAGGACGTATGAAGACGCGTTTTCATGAGGGCGGACGAATATGCAAAGTGAAAGTGGAGGACGTATGATGATAGATAATGAAAACTAAAATGCGTTTTTGTAAAACTAAAACAGATACCAACAAATATATAAAATCAGGTTTTGATAAAGACAGATAAGAGTAAAAACGTGTAAAAAATAAAAACGCGTTTTTAGAAAAAGACATAAAATGTGAAACGTAATACAAAAATGACAATGACATTTAACATAAGTAACAGAAAATGCAGAGAAAAAGACAAAGAAACAAATACATACCTGAAAACGAGTTGTAAGTAAGAGTAACAATGGAGAAACCCTAGGCGCGATTGAGAAAATGGAAGAACAATGGCTATTTACTGAGGAAAAATCCGAACTTTAAGCATTGAGATTAATGGAATCTCCATGAAACAGGGAAGACAAGCCAAATAGAACTCAACTAGCTTGAAGAAGAATGGCGTCGGATTTTTAGAAGCCTTTGACAACGTAAAATGTCAATAGAAACATAAAATCGGGTTTCTTTGAAGTGATAACATGTTCTTTTTACAAAATCGGGTTTTATTAGACTTCAATGCAATTTCATTTTAACAAATTCGCACCTTTTGGATGCAATTGCATTGAATCGGGCTTTTTGAACTCCAACGCAATCTAACTTAAAGCAAATCGGACTTTTTGAATGACTTAGCAATTTTCATTTTGTCAAAAATGAAGACTTAAAATAGATTCGGGTTTTTAAAGCCATATGACAATTTTACTTTTAAAACAAATATGAAGACTTAACAAAAATTCGGGCTTTTGGGATGACTTAAACAATTTCGGGATTTTAAGAAACTTTAGCAATTTTGCCTTTGAGTCTAAATTTCCCTTTTGCTGAGTTGCTCCAAAAACCCGAATTTGGTCAAAAAGACACTAAAAATGACTCAGAAATTGACGAAAACGGAAACGAAAAGGGAAAAAAGAGTAGCCCAAAGGTTAATAAACCTAAAATCGAGATTTGTCACTCTTTGCACCTCGTAATGCGTGCCTTAGAGAAGAAAAGTCTCAAATTTTATGAAAATTTTGATTGGTTATCCAAATTTTTAAAACGAGTCAAAAATTCAGGATAACAGCATTCATTACCACAAAATTCAATAGGTATAGTCAAATTGTACTCCTAGCCTTCTTATCTAGTTTTACCTAGTCTTCATTACCTAGTCTTCATTAGACATACTTGAGGGTTTGGCTGAAGAAGATATCATAGTCCATTGATCTCTCTCCTCCAGAAGATCCTCCATCTTCAACTTCCATAATTTGAAACTCTAACTATTGAATCTGTCAATTTTAGATCTTGAAGTGTTAGCTATAGATTTAATACACAAATTACAACAAAATCAATCACTGTTAGGGTTCACCACCTCACAAAATCTGGCTAAGTCTTCCTTCCGTTTCAGTTATACACAAATTACAACAAACCAATCACTGTTAGGGTTCACCACCTCACATGCTAGGGTTTGCACTCCAATGAAGTAGTAACCACCCAAATAACAACTTTATGCTCTGATACCAAATGTTGGGGATTTTAACCCCTGTTGCAGATGACAAATAAGTTGGGGTGATAAAAATTTAAGATTGTGTATTCAATTAACAGCCAACAACACTTGCAAGACCTATCTAACAACTTGTACAGAAGGAAATTAAACTATATGCATCCAGAAGGCATGGATTTTATATAGAGAACCCTTACAGGAGAAAACCCACCACGAAAAGGTGTAGACAATTATATTTTTTAGAATCAACACTAGCTATATATACTAAGGTCTTTGGAAACCTTTTTTACAGTCTCAATCTACAACTTTCTTTTCTTCTGCAATTGTTCTAATTATCACACACCAATGTACAAATGTCTTCAATGTCTAACAACTGAGTGACTAAGTAATTATATATATTCATGGGAATACCAACCTTCTAACTGTCTAACCAACCCGTGGAATACCAAGAGTCATGTAACTATATTCCAACTATACATGACATCAACATACTACACAAAACACCAAGTATGACACCTCCTGTCATGCCCCAGAAATCGCAACTCTAAAATATAAAGCCTTGAAATACAAATAAATAAATAAAATAAATAACAAATACAAATATTAAAAATATATATAAATATAAAATTTTACAATTTTTAAAATACTATTATAATGATAATCATTATAATATATATAAATATAAAATATGTGAACATACAATAATATACAGCAAGGCAGCGGTCAGTTATAGGTGGTCAAAAAGCAGTCAAAGGCAGCAATTACAAATTATTAATAATTTAATCCTTATCGGTAATCATTCTTTGAACAACCTATTTGTTCTCATTAAGCAATATCTTCTGAATATAAGAAGTACATCGATTAAGGAGAAAAACACATACAAACCATAAGGTAAAAGGAATCAGCGCAGTTCATCACAACAGATCGCTATTACCATATATATTCTATATTCAGGTGTATTTTTTCTGCAATCATATTTACACATGTATGCATATTGCCTATATGATAACAAGAATATTTAATAAATGATTTCTTGTGATAGAGTAGGTGATATGCTTGACTGTCTGAAACCCATCTTGTAGGATGGGCCTGGGGTGGAGTTGTAGTTAGGCAAAGAGCCTATAGAGCCCACTTATGACCCTCGCCCAACTCCACAAGATGGAAAGTGTCTTCTGGGAGTCGTGGCCTTGATGGGGAAAGCAGATACAAGTTGCCAAGGGGGAGGGTTGTGGTATACACCCTCTTAGGCTTGGTATATGGCTTTGGGTGGACCCATCATGTCCCTTCTCCCACAATTCTAATATGTTGCATTGTTGATAATCGATGGATGTGATGTTATTGTCTAACTCTTCTAAGAATATATACATATATATTTGCATATCTTGTTCATATGGTGTTTGCAGGATTCAAACCAGAGGTTGCATTATTGAAGAGGTATTTTAATTGGTAAGATGAATCCTAACCCTAGTTGCTGCAATTGGTGTTTAATAGGCAAATTTTAGGGAAAATCAGGAGAGGGACATTACAAGTGGTATCAGAGCATCTTTCCTGCCATCATGTGTATACTTCATGTATTACGTGTATTCACGTGTATGCTTCATGCTTCTTGTGTATGCTTCATGTATTACGTGTATTCACGTGTATGCTTCATGCTTCCTGTGTATGCTTCATGTATTACGTGTATTCACATGTATGCTTCATGCTTCTTGTGTATACTTTATGTATTACATGTATTCATGTGAATACCTTGCATACCTCGTATTCAAGTGTATACCTTATGGCTAATGTGTATTCAAATGTATACTTTGGGGGTTATGTGTATTCAAGTGTATACCTTATGACTTACGTGTATTCAAGTGTATACTTTGTGGGTTACGTGTATTCAATTGTATACCTTGTGACTTACGTGTATTCAAGTGTATACTTTGTGACTTATGTGAATTCAAGTTTTGTGACTTACGTGTACTCGAGTGTATACTTTGTAACTTACGTGTATTCATGCATATACCTTGTGTCTTACTTGTATTCATGTGTATAACTTACAACTTACGTGTATTCTTGTGAATACTTTGTGACTTACATGTGTATACTTAATGATTTACATGCATTCTCGTGACTTATGTGTATTCATGTGTATACTTTGCGACTCGTGTATTCATGCATGTACTTTGTGACTTGTGTATTGATGTGTATACTTCATAACTTATGTGTATTCTTGTGGCTTACTTATATTCATGCGACTTATGTGTATTTATATGTATACCTCATGTATTGTGTATATCAAAATGTTTGCTGCATGCTGGATGTGTCTTCAACAAAATCACTCCATGTATGTATATGATTACTTTATTCTTAAAAATAATGAAAATGTTAAAAACTTTGTCTGTCAAAATGCTTCATGAGTTGAGAAGCACTAACAAATTTAACTTATCTAACATTGAATTATTATTAGCATGCCATAAGGAAGGGTGTAACTATTTAAGTGAAAAGTGTGACTCCCCTCAAACTTGTTATAAAAGGGAGAACATTTCATTTGAGAGAAACATCCCTAACGTCATTAAGAATAGAATCTTAAGTAATTTTGGAGGAGAATTAAATTAGGTCCTCAAGAATGGTGATGATGAGTGATTCTTTCAAAGAAATAGATATAAAAGATAAATCAATTAACATAAGCAATCATCATTCAAGGAATCAAGCAATCATTGTTCATCTATCCATCAGGAAATCAAGCAAACGCCACCCATCTATTCGTCAAGAAACCAATAAATCAAAATACCAAAAGTTCCCAAGAAAGGAACAAGCAATTATAACCACTCAACATAGTGAATCTAATGATATTACTTGACCTTCATGAAAATCCACACATTGCCATCACTAGTTGTCACAAAAACTTAGGCACAACCAAAGATACAAAGATGGGTTAAGATTAACTTTCAAACTTCAAGATATAAGTGCATTGAGGTATCATCTTGACCTAGGATGGTCAATCTCTTAAAAGCAAAACAACATTTTTTGAGGAAATGTGAAGAAGACAATTTTGGACTCTTGGGAAATCTATCATAGGGTTTATTCATCAAGCTTCATGAAGGAGGACACAAAAGTTCTAATAAAACTCGTTCCACTCAATTCTGACAAACCATAATGCATGTAATGTATCCCGCACTCATAGAAACAATAGCGATGCATGGATTGACCTTGTAACCTACAACATTAATCTAGTAAACTTGGAACTAGTGATATAGAAAATATGTCAAGATTACTTCATCCAAGGCTCTTCGTCTCCTAAGTCATCCTTCTTGATTAAGGAGCTCTACATCTATGATTAGGATTAAAATACAAATCAAGTTACATTATGGGCCCATAACCCACAAATCCCAAGATCATTCTCGCCCTACAAACCTTGGAGTAAATTAATATTGTTTAAATGAATTAGGTGAAATAAAACAATACCTTCCCAAGAAATAAAAATAAAGTTAGTACCAAACATGGGGATATGTCAAATTGAAGTGAAAACCTCCAATTGAATTGAAATTGGGATAGCAGTGTAAACCTATAAATTTAAGTCCTATAGCTGCTAAAACCTTGGTACATCCTTCAAATTTGGACTTGATCAATCCACTAAACTTATACTTGGGTATCATCTAGAAAATATGTGCTTAGAGGGACATAACATGTCATATATGCAAATGTGCCTCAAGATTTTGGGTAATCAAGGGTTTGTAGTTGTTGCTCTGAATCTTTGTAGTAATAAAATGAGAGAAAAACTTGTCTTAAATAACAAGTCTTATTGTGAGAGTTGTTAGGAAATAGTAGTATATGAGCTAGAAGGGCATTGGAAGATGAATTGTCCTTGTACTTCAAAGGATGGTATGAGCCCTTTGGGTATTACAATTGAGGCAACTATACTAACATCTACTGTAACATAAATTCAAGCATAACTGAGACTGCCATCCCTAGTTATAGAGTTTTCGATTCCTAATTGTCCCCACAAAAATTGATTATGTCATAAGGAACAATATCTAATAATCACAAAACCCACAAGGTTGATTCGGGGACCTCGGAGATTTCAAGGGCATCCTAGTTTGTGAATTGCTTGAGGACAAGCAATCTTGGGAAGGGTGGATTGTCATGCCCCCAAAATCGCAACACTAAAATATAAAGCCTTGAAATACAAATAAATAAATAAAATAAATAACAAATACAAATATTAAAAAACATATATAAATATAAAATTTTACAATTTAAATACTATTATAATGATAATCAATTATCATTATAATATAAATAAATATTAATATATATATATATATTATATTAATATAAAATATGTGAACATACAATAATATACAGCAAGGCAATGGTCAGTTATAGGTGGTCAAAAAGCGGTCAAAGGCAGCGATTACATGTAATTCAAAAAAGAGCAACAATTAGTCTCCAAGGGCAGCGATGGGGATTGGAAAAGAGCTGCGATTGTTGGAAATACTAAGGGACGCCTCCCTTCATAAGAGGCATACAAATAATATAGAAGTTGAAGAAATCAAGGGGAATATCAGGGGAATACTAAATCATCAAATGGGGAAGGGAAAAGAGCAGGATAGGATATAAGGAGGTTTAGCAGAAATATAGGAACATCAAATGAGGACAAAAATACAGGGATTATTTTTTGAAGGTAGCAACAGATACATTCATACGATATACTTAGAATTGGAGGAAGAAATATATGGGAAGTTGGCTCAAGAGGAGATAAATGAAGATAAACGGTAAATCAATAAGGGAAGTTAAGTTGAATAGAATTAATTATTAATATATAAATACGTCTTTTTTTTTTTAAGGTAAGCACTACCTAGGGGGCAGCTCCCATATTATAAGATCCAAATAAACCATTTAAAGCATACCCTTGCCACAAGGGGTGCGACATGCCAGCCACTGTGCTGGCTAAATATCCTATTTGACAATCAAGACATAAAACCTTACAAGCACTAGAACCGGCAACTTCCTAGGAAAGGATGTGCAACATAATACTTAGAATCAACTTTTCACACCAAGCTTTATTGATATGAGATAGGCAGAAAGGGATTTTTTCCTTTTCGCCTCCATCCAAGGTTGCTCAGGCACAAATGTGATATTCTATTTGATGCAATTTTCCTCCATTAACGACCCTCCAAACAATGGAATGACAGGGATCACTTTGGAACTAGAGGTTTGCAGGAAGGAATCCTTCAATACTGGTACTGACTTCTCAACAGGGGAAGGAGAGGTGTCGCTAACCACATAACTCAAATTTGGCATACACCCTTGAACAGGGGCATGGGAACACAAAATCATCTCATTTGCAGCTTTCGAGGCAAGCGAATCAACTTTTACATCCAGAGCAACAACATAGTGGCTAGATTCAGCCCCAATCCACCAGGTGGGTTGATTGAGAGCACCATTACCACACCCAAAGGCTTGCTTCTTATTGCACTGGGGAGTGATATTGTAATGTCCCCATTTTAGCCCTACGCTCTTCATTTGGATTTAGCCTATTTTTGGAAATCCGTAGGCTAAACTGAAGCAGAAAATTAGGGTTTCCTCTTTCAGATATTGCTCAGTTGGCATACAGAGGTTGTTGTGCAGACTTACTATTTATAGCAGTTCGCTATTTTTAGCAAGTCTATCTTTTGGCAGTATCTGTTTAGCAGTAGTTCAATCCCTTGCAGTTCGGTTGTTTAGTTTGGCTTTTTGATGGTTTTGAAGCGAACTTACTATTTTTGGCATTGGCTATTTTTAGTAAGTCTAATTTTGGTAGTGGCATCATTTGTAGCATCAGTTCAGGTCATCATTCTATTTCTGGCAGAATCAGTTTGGGCGTTGGTTTTTGGCTTTGGCTTCTATCTCTCCTTTGGACTGAGTTTCAACACTTAGTCAATTTTATAATTTGAGTTTGTACCTTGTGCCTAGGCAACAACTTCAAGTTGTTTTTAAAAAGGGGTCATAAGGGGTTGATTTGAGCATTTAATATTTATATTAAATGTTTTATTGTGCAAATTGTAAATGGATGCCTAAAGGGAGATGATTAATGTTTTAATAATTCAAATAAAGTGCAACATGAGAGGTGGCGTCCCTTGGAGAAGTTGAAGAGGTTCTTGTGGGAGTTTCATGTTGATTCATTTTCCAGCTGAAGAGCCTATTTATTGATACCTTGCTCATTCATTCTCATCTTTGGAAAATATTGTAAAGTTATGCTGCTGGTTTGAAATCCAGAATGCGGCTAAGGGAAAGCTTAGCAAATTTACTCCATTCTTCGGGCCTGAAACTATGGTTCCCTAGATGGTGGATTGAGAGTGTGCTTCATTCAGAAGTGCACATTGAGCTTCATTGTTGGAGAGAGTGATGTTATTTTCAGTTTAGAGCTTGCTGGTTCGTTCATAGTTGAAGGTGATTTTTATATGCAGCTCCTTGTATGATTTAATTTCAGTTATGGGTGTTGGCTCCTTCTATTTCTAGGCTCATGGCACCCATTCTTGGAGAAATTTAGATTTTTATTTGAAGTGTTTGAATTTATCAAGCAAAATTGCCCTTGCAAGGAGGCCTTACCTTTTGGAGAGCATTGGGATTCATACATAAATTAATGGTTGAGTTTAGATGCTGTTTTATCATTGCAAATTGGGCGCCAACCTTCTAGTGAGCCATTGCACTTCATTTCAGCTCATTCGGAGGTAATTTGAAAGAGTTATGAATATTTCATTGATGTACAGTTTGCTGATCTGTATTTTCAGTTGATGGCATTTCATATCAAATTTGACTCATTCCATGTTATGCTATAATTCTTGGACATCTATGCTTCTAGTTTCATGTGCATTCATTTTGGAGGGAATAGAATCATTTTGGATGATGATATGAACAATTTAGGGGAAGTTTAAGTTGCTGGTCTGATTATCTCAGCTTGCTGGTCTTAATTTCAGACCTGGTTATTCTCTTTTCATGCTATATTTCTTTGGTCTTTCAACTCACATTTGTGATCAGAAGTATAGTATAATTCTTGCAGAAGTTTGGAGCAGTTTTCTATTGTAAATTCATTGCAATAAGCTCATTGTAAATGCTAGTAACAGTAGTACTGTTCCAGTCATTCTTATTTCAGCATTTACTTTATGTTTTAATTCAAACATTGTAACCCCTGGATGGTTTATCGCCAATGTGGGAAAAGAACTTGTTAATCTCTCTTTGTACCCACTGAAAAGTGGTGAATTCCCACTCATGAGTGGATGCCCGCCACAACGGATGAATTAGTTTATTTTGTAATTCTTTCCCCCCACTGAATTGGTGGTTGTGCGAAAATCTTTCATGGCTGGTTCATTACCTAAGTTTACTTCAGTTTTGTAATAGGTACTCCGCTATATGCTATCACCTCGCCTTCCAAGGATCTTGGTGAACATTCTTGGCATTGAGTTTTATCTTTTCACTTACAGTTGTAATCAGTTTCAGCTTTTGAGTTATTTAGATTCTAGGGATCTTTTGACCATATGCCTGCCCCTCCTCCTTCAGTGGTCTTAGGGCGCATTCTTGGTTAGAGTTTCTATTCCGCATTGATGAAGAAACATTTAAGATTTTTAGGAGTAGGCTGAGACGAAATGGGAATTCTATTTGCCAACTTATTAAACTTGGCAATGAATTCTCGCATGCCTTCATGTGTATCTTTCTTCATTTGAGTCAGCTGAGCCAACAAAGTGTGTTCATCTTCAGCAGGTTTGAAATGTTCTTCAAACTTGTCTTTAAGTGTGGCCCAATTGGTAATGACACCGGCCGCTAGATTATAGAACCAATCGGCTGCAATACCTTGAAGAGTTTCCACAAAAAAGCGAACAACAACATCTTCATGTTCTACTCCAAGAACACCACATGCCATATAAAAGGACTTGACATGTTCATCTGGATGTTGTTTACCATCTCCATAAAACTTAGGGAGATTTTTCTGGGAACCTTGTGGGAGAGCATGAAGAGGTGGCGTTAAAGCCAAAGGATCAAAAGCTGCTCCCCAAGGACCTAGAAGAGCAGCAGCAGCAACAACCATGATAGAAATGGAAGGTATTAACGACTTCAAAAAGAAGGGCAAAACTTCGCTTGGAATAGGCTTTTTCTTCTTGGATGATGGAAAACTAGTAGTTCGTGAAAGAGAGGATATACTGGTGAGCAACTCAAACTTAGCTTGTTTACCTAGAGATATTTCTTGAGAACTTTGACCCTTCTTACGACAAACGTAATAACAAATTCCTTCCATTGTATAAATTGAACAAAAACCTAAATAAAAAGATTTAGAATACTGGACTTCAAAAGAAGGCGAAAGGCTTTCAAATGCATTCGGTCCCTAGCGGAGTCGCCAAAAACTGTTGGTTGAATATTTTGCAAACTTGTGAGGTTTAGCAAAATGGTGATTTCAGCCATAGTGTGTGAGATAAAACTCTCCTAATTAAGGGAAGGCTCCCCCTTTCCTATTAACTAAAACAAATATGGGTGGAATGACAACCTTTCCTCTTGTTTCAGGAAAGATTAAATTCTTTTCTCTTTATAGAAAAGTAGCATTAATTTTAGAAAAACTCTTATAGCAACTTGCAATAAAATCAAGAGAAAGGAAATGAAGTTTCTTGAAAGCACAAAGACTTCTGTCACTTCCTCCGGGACGGGAAAACAATTCCAAGCACAAAGTCTTGAGAATTTGAGATCCTATCTACCCTTTTTGAAAGATAATTTGAGAACAAGTTGCTATATATATAACAACACAAAGTTTGTAAGTATAATGCATTTAGGAATCACCTAATATGAGTACTATTATAAGCACAAAGGCTTATAATTTTTTCATAATTCCTAAATTCAAACTATGAATTCAACCTTCAATATTCACAGCACAAAGTATGCAGATATTTCAAGTGAAATTCTCTTTAGCAATTTTCCACAATCTCCAAATAATCACAAAGTAATGCTCCAAAATGACATAAGAACACAATGGATGCAAAGTGGGATTTCAACACAAAGTCTGAAATTTCCAATTCCTCGATATTACTTGAAAAATAACAACTTATAACTATAAAGCTCAAAGTCTTTATGGATACAAAATTCTGCAGAATTTTCTTGCTTGCCAAAAAGATGATGATTACAATAGACCCCCTCAAGTATTTATAGGAGAGAAGTCTTGAGAAAAAGGTGGGAGGATCTCAACTAACTTGAGAAATTCTCTCAACCACTAACTAACTAAAATTGACTTATTCAACATTACAAGTCCTATTATATTTTTGACTTGTAATGTAATCACATGTAATTACATTTTACAAAACTACAAGTGAAAGGAACACTTGCGATTACAAAATTTGCTTTTAGATGTAACTTGTTGAAAACAAAATACATAAAGATAAAGTGTTATGAGATTTTTATTCCATTTCAGTCCTAGCTTTGAAAGACTGAAATTTGTTGATAATTTCCTACAACTCATCTGGACCGGGGCCTAGTGTGTTCTTGGCAACCACAACAGTCTTAAGGATTACATCAAAATACCTTATTGTTGCTTCTTTATGTTCTTCATGGACAGTTTGCATCTTATCAAGGATCATTCGATGATTAACAAATTTATGAATTGAATCCATGGTAAACTGTTCTGATTCTAGCTCTTGACGAAGATTTGTTGCTATTTCTGTAGTAATCACATCAGTTGCAAGTAATTCTCCTTCATGATTTAAAATTCTGTAAGACATTTTCTCAAAGCTAGAAAGTATGTCCTGCTCAACTTCGTCATTCATCTCTAGTGTAGCTTGAATTTTTTTGATGAGATTCTCAATAACTAATGACTTGTTTGTCATGAGTTCTTCAAATTCTACATATTTTTCTCTATTTGGTATTATTGAATTGCTGCGTAGAATTTCTAGCTTGACTTGATCCATCTCATGCCATATTTTTAAATCTTTTCCAAGTGAATCTAGACTTTGCTTGAAAGCTTTCAAAGTCTGATTCATCTTTACTCTTGCCGCCTTGACAGTATTCAAAATATGTAATGCCTTTTCAATCACTGGCATACCTTGATCAATCAGCTGTGTTGCCCAAGAATCAACTGCTTTAGCCTTTTGTGCAATCTTCTCCAATTGCTTGACTGATTCTTCAGAGGTAAAAGAAGTTAAATGATTAACTTGCTCTGAAGATTTTGTTATCTTCTGAATTACTGAGATGAGCTGTGAATTCTTTTCTTTAAGCTCAATTTTCTTTGCTAGTAATTCATCATATCTTTGAACCAATGAGGCTACTGAATCTGTGGCATCATGCATAAGACCTGAATGTGTTTGTTTGCCAAGTTCAACTTTAGTAAGCCTGTAATCTGATAGCTGCATTTCTTCAAGTGGCTTCTCAGATAATGGCTCAGCTATCTCTGCATATCTTATTTTATTTTCATCTATCACCACTCGTGAGACCTTCTTTGCTTTCTTTGTAGCCCTGGATTTTGGTTTCGTAATTTGTTTGAAATCAAATACATCAGGAGAGATCTCTTGCTTTTTTCTTTTGGGTGTAATTGAACTCAGCCATGAGGGTAATTCTAATGAGCTTACATTGGAGACAACGACCGTGATTTATGAAGAAACTGGCTCTACTTGTACCATAGTTGTCACCTTAGGAGAGGTATCAGTTTGAATTGCAATAGGGATTTGCTCAGGTGGCTGCACATGATTTATTTGTCATAAACTTATCAAAATTCAAAGTTGAAGTATCAATCTTAGATAGAGGAATGTTGGAAGTGGTGACATAAGAAGAATTATCATCAAAAATTCTCTCCAAATCCTCATGAAAAGTTCCAATAGGAATCTCCATATTAGCATCAACAGTCGTTCTTGATTCTATAGGATTTACAAATACATCTGTATCAATATCCATAGGTATTTGAGGAATGACTGCATGAGGAGAATCTGAGACTGTTGAAGGAGGTGATTCTGGTGCATTTTCTTCATAAGTATCATCTTCATCATTAAGAACATGTACCTATACCTGTGATGTTTCTTTCCCCTTTGTGGATACTTCTGATGGAGGAATTACCAAAGCTCTATTGACCCTTAACTTGATTCTTGTGCCAGAAGAAGAAGCACCTTCCTTAGATTTGTCTCTGATTTCAAATTTTTGCCCGACTGGACCAGCCAAATCATTCTCTGCATCACTTTTGATTTTGATGGTTTTGACATTATCATCTTTTAACCAGGGATTGGTATTAGTGAGGATAGGCTGAAAACGGTCAAGGATAGAATCACACTCCTTTTTAGACCATTGTGGGGACGGGAAAGGAGCTTCTGCAACTCTTTGTTCAATGTATTCTGGATCTAGGATTTCTCCATCATCTACCATTCCTTCAGAGATTTTGGTCAAGTTAAGATCTACAATCTGCTCTAAGGTAAGTCTGCCGTAATCCATCTTCCTTGTATCTTCTTCAGTACGAAGATCCACCTAGATATCTTCAAGATGATGAACATGAGCAAAAGCCCTTTTGATTTTATCCTTCATCCGACGGTAATCAAAGTCTTGTCTTGCGATGAATTTCTTCAGCTTGATTTCTTGAAGCTCTGCATCCATTGCTTTGGCTTTCTGAGAAGTGTTTAAAGAATACTGACCAATCTGTAATGGATTGTGAGAAGAAATAGTAATACCCAACTTGTGACTAGCAAGTTGTACAAAATGTACGGCCATCAACTGTCTTGCTAATTCCATCAAAAGAATTATGTCAGTAGGGTATTGAGGCAACATGTATGGCTGTCCAATAAAACATCCAACTCTCATATAAGTGAAAGTAGGAAACTGCAGAAACAAGCAACCATATTCATTCACTTTCTCCCAAGCTGCTTCAGAAATTCTTCTAACTTTGAGTGATTTGTCAAAGAGACACATAAAGTAACCAAAGAAAGCATCCTGTACTCTTCTGTAATGATGCCTATTGGGTTTTAGAGTTAGCTGATCATAATATTCCCAAACTGGCACTAATGATCTGTTCCCCTTTGTAGAAAGACCAGGAAACTGTTTGAGAGATGCAGCAATATACACCAAATAAGAATTCATATAAAAGGTGTAGGTAGTATGAACTTGTGCCAATTGTCTACACAGGTTGTCACTGATGAATTCTCCCCAGAAAATATGAGACTGTCCTTTCCTCATAACCACAATGTATTTATACATCCAAATTTCAAATACATTAGAAAACTTCAGACCTGCTAACCTGTTGAGAAGTGTAATCATATCACCTATTTCTTCAATGAAATCAGAACGAGGCAAGTTGGGCCATCTGGTAAAGCAAGTTTGGGGAGTCTGCAACCATTGAGCACTGATGTGTCTATTGCAATCTGCTTTTCTTTGTTTGTAATGATCTTTAGCACTCTTCATTGTAATATCAACATATAATGGAGCAGCAGGTACTTTGAAGATTTTGTCAATTACTTCAGCTTCCAAACTTATTATAACATTTCCATCATCGTCCTTGATTGTTCTTGTTTCTTCATCAAAATGAGAAGCACATGCAAGCACAAATTCCGGTTCCAAGGCAGCCATCGGAAATGAAGAAACTAGATGAATATGACGTCTGAGAAGCAACTGCATATCATGAGTTGATGGGTTCACCGTTCTTTTCAAGAACTCAGACATATCAACATGTCTGATCTCTGTGTCTCTAATCTCATCAATGAGAGAAACTACCTGAGAGGGAGCGATCTCATTCAAATATTTATCATACTTAGCCTTCATCTTTTCATTTGGAGGTGATACTGGCTCTTCTGTCATCGAATAAGAATCTGAAATACTGTGATGAAAATTCAGAAGAGTAAGAACATCTTCAGAAGCAATGGGTGATTCCATGATATCAAGATTTGAGAAACCAGTAATCTTGTGTTACATCCCGATTTTATAGCTATTATTGTATAGGGCAATTGAATGTAATGTTTGAATCTTTATGATGAATAAAACATGTTTGATTGTGTTATTAAATGAATGTGTCTTGTTTAAATGATGGTTTCATTTGATTGTTACTTCTAAATGATTTAGTCTTGATTAAATGTTGCATACAATTATGGAATAATGTTATTCTAACTTGTGAGATGTTTTTACCTTGTTATGAGCATATGACTGCCGATGTCATGTCATGATGTGCAGGTATGAAGACTGTTCCTACAGGCAGAGGAGAGACATCATTCGGGGAGGAACTTGGTCGGGTAAACAGTAATGATTACCAAATTGAGCATACACACACATACTATAGATTGAGTAACCAAGTATGTTTGTCAAGATAACGGTAAGTCATCCGTAGGCTTGTTTATTGACCATAAGGATTCTAAATTCACTTCTTTATGCTTAGGGAATGTGATTGTTTAAACGTCAGACTTGCTATACCATGACCCAAGTATGAATGATGTGAATGTTATGTGTTTATGATTGATTGGGAACGCACATACATTTATACATTGTGAAAACGTATTTATATGTATAGACATATCAATACATGTGTACGTTAAGTAGACAGATATGCTCATACACGTGTCGACATGTATGTACACATACATACGTATACACAGATGTATATATGTACTCATTCTGCCTGATATCTGTAATGAAAATAATATTTAATAATATTGCCTAGCAAAATTACATAAATATTTATGTATTAATGTATATATTAACAATGTGATTATATTTATGAATATATATATATACATAAATACATAAATACCTATGTAAATGTATTATATATTTATATATTTAAATATATATATTAATATTAAGGTAATATTTATATATATATATATATATATATATACATCACGATGTAATGTCGGAAAATATAAATATTTATATATTTAAAATATTACACTTAATTGAAATACATATATGATTAAATATATAAATGCGTGATATTGAAATGTGAAATGTATAAATTTAATTGACACAACATATTTAATAAATTGAAACTAAACACAAAGGTAATAGAAAAATAAAAGGATTTAAAACAATGGTGAAATATTTCAGTTTTGACTATGGAGAAAATATTAAACTCAATATGAAATCGAAATTCTTTTGCTTGAAATATTAAAAACAAGAGAAGTCGAAATTTTTATAGAAGAAGATCTGAAAAGAGGAAAATACGTTTTTAACATGAAAATCGCGTGAGAAAGTTGCGCGCATGAAGAAAAACGCGCCAGAAACGCGGGGGCAAAGAACTGGTCTCTGGAAATGATCGAATGCTAATCTCTTGGCCCGAAATGGCGACGTGGGAACATATTAACCTTGACCCTTTCATCTGGAACGAACTTCCTGATTTAATTGCTTCAAAATAACCTAAAATCTGGAAAACGCCTTGAGCTGTCAAATCCGCCATGAAGAGTTGAAAAATTCTTAATTTGCTGGCTTTAAAAGAAGTCGATTCACCTCCTTTTTGATGATTAACAACTTAGAAACTTGCCAAGTATCAGTTTGACTAATTCTTGAGACTTGTTGTCAATTCGCATGCCTTCTTTAGTGGAATTCGTTGCAATTCGGGCCTATATATACGCCCTTCCATTCATTGTGAACACACTTTTGAACAATCTGAGTTTAGTATTTTCATTCCATATCCATTTCATTGTACTGCCTAAGTTTTCCTGTATTGCTGAGTTTGATAAGCACAGTAAATTATTTCCAGCATTTACCAATCACAGTGAATTAAGTCATTTTGAGTTTAAAGTGAGGAATTTGTATAGCTGAGTAGGAATTGAGTGGTGGATACACGTCTGAGAGATGAGTTATAGGAGTTCACTATAGAGTGAAATACTTTCATAAAAAGAAGCCATATTTAGTTGAAACCCTGGAAGCTTATTTGAAGGAGAATCTAGAAGAGCAAATTTGGAAGGAGAAGCTTTAAAATCAGGCATGAATCCTCCTAGTTTATAATTTTTATTGAAGTGTTGTTTCCTTTTTGATCTTGTGACTGCTGTTTTCAATTAGCTCTAATAGGAAAGAACTGTTTTGATGAATAATTAAAGCAATTCATTTAAAAAGAAAATGCGAAAAGGATTCAATGATTAGGGGGAAATTGTGAAAAAGGGATTATTTGGATAAAGAGCTTAAGGGATTAGATTATTTCTCTTGCATTAAAACGAAATAATGGAAAAGACAAAAGGGAAGGATTTATTTGCATTTTGAATGGTTATTGCATGTTGTGTATGATCTCTATATCTGGAGAATACGTAGACGTACTTATTATATCTACTAGGATCGAAATGATGGTAGAATCAAGTGAAGTCTTTTAGCTTAAGTTATTAGGATAATTGAGACAAGTTAAATACTCCTAGGATAAAGAATTCCTAGTTAGGAGGATTGATACAAGACACTTGAATACTTTTTTCATTTCTAGTAGGTTTGTGTGATTGTAGGATGTCTGGGATGACGGTTTCACCCATTGAAGGACAAACCTATGCGTAGAGTAAGGAAGCCTTAAGTCAAATCGGCCCTGAGTAGTGTTTATGATGGATGACCTTCATTCGAAGTACTGAATGAGAATACTTTGGCCAAAGTAGTGAAATGTACGACTGCCACTTAAGACGTGAGTTAGTTGAGACTACATTGTCAGTTCATTGTGATCCGAGTACTAGATCGAGATTGTGAAATAGCAAGGTTCTAGTTGTGTAGGACACAACACTATGCTCAGTTGGTAATCGTTAAAGGATACCCTACCAATCTCTTCTTCGAAGGGAGGGCCGTTCAATGCAAAATGATCGTGCGGGGGACCACATTATAAGTCCGTGGTTGGCGGAAAAGCGCCCGAGTGACGTTTCTCCTCCACAGCGAGCGGCCGATGTACCAAGATTTGAAAGGACGGACTCCTGGACCTTCTTACTTCTATTTGTGCAAAAGCTTACGAGCTATGTATGTAACTGTATTACTTTTTAACTCTGATTTATATTTGCAATGAAACATATTGTAACTTGTACGTGTTTATCAATAAAGAAAGGAAGAAATTTTATTGTATTATCTTTGCTATATGTTACTTTTACATGTTTTAAGTGAGAATTGGAAAGTTTTTAATTTACGCAGAATTGGGTCATTACATCTTGTCAAGACTTGCTTAGGTTTTGAACTTATGGAAATACTATGGAACAAAGGTATTTTGACAAAAATACTTTGGACAGCGATGGGAAATCGGATTTGAGGAGATCACTTGCAAGTTTGACTTGTAATCGGGTCTTGAGGAACCGATTTCAAGTGGTGTAGATATGTAGGATGAGATGACCTTGAATAGGCGAATGAATTTGCAGGTAAATGAAACGCAATGTGAAATATTCCGAGCCAAATTTTTTCGTTTTTTTCAATTTACAAATTACAAAGCAGTGCACCCGTTAAGGTTAGAGGAGAAAACCAAAACGTGCAAGAAAGCAACTCTAACCAGAATGGCGCCGATGATGGCGAGCATTGGTCAGAGGATCTAAAACAAACTGCTTATGCTGTAACTCTAACCAGTATGGCGCCGATGATGGCGAGCATTGGTCAGAGGGTCTTCTATTCTAAATGCAGAAAAGAACTCAATGTCAAGTATGTGCTACCCAATCCAATGCGGAGTGAGGGGCGACCATATGACGGAGTGATTACAAAATTAAATGCTTGAATTAAATGCTGGAACTGGAAATATTCGACACCCAGAATGTGCTTGCTGACCCAAGATGGGAGAGTAGCTACCATAGGGCGGAGCTATAACTATTACAATAACTTAATTGAAATTGAAAGTTACAACCAGATTTGAACAAGAAAGAATGATTGCCAGTACTACTGTCAGTTTTACAAACAAGAAGCATTCGCCTGCCAATATCTCATGAAATTACAGGATCGGCATTACATCATTGAGAACCACTCTTATCTTGGATAGTGATATCGAAACCACAATGCTTTCAAGGATCAAATACTGATTTCTGTTTTCTGTTACAAATCTGCTCATTAAATGCATAAACAGCAGTCTAATGAATGACTTAAATGCTCATATCTTCCACGTATGACCTCCAATTGACTAGAGATTAAATGCACTAAGCCTTAACCAAGTAGACGCCTAAGATGAGACACTGAAAACAGATCTAAAACCCACACATGAATTATGCACGAATCCCAATGTCATTAAATGGTACGGCCCAGCTGAAGAATTCGACTTGGCATTAAAAATTCAATACACAACATTAAAACCTGTAAATTGGAGAAAATGAACACTCCTTACAGACTTAAAGATTGATGCAATACCCAGAACTAGCATTTTTTGTATTTTTTGAGATATGAGTAAAAACATGGATCTGCTGAATCAAATCAGCAACTCCAGAAAAGTTATGAAATGCAAAAATCTGAACTTCAAGCAATAACTCTACAACAATGCAAAACTTACTATAAAATCACTCAAATAATCGAACCTCTCCACTAGGTGCTGTCTCTCAAGCACGAAGTCGAGCCCAGACTAGGAGGCATTCATTCCTCGAAGCAATTCCGCAACCATTTCGGCAGCATAACATTAGCATAGACAAAAGATGGCAAATGATGCTCCAAGACTCCTTTTTATAATTCTCCGGTTGACTTCTCAAACCCTAAAATCTGCTTTTAGGTCAAAATCCAATCTCCTCAAGGATGGACGTACTTTCTCTTCAAAGCTTAAGATATGATATTTTAAATGAATATCACACTTTGATAATTACGCCTCTCATAACATTGCTTTGACTTTAGGAATAATTAAAATAAACTCTTAATGAGGGCGCCACCCTCAAAAACCCACTTTTTAAAAACAACATTAAGTCATTAAATCTAAGCCAAGGGGTCAACGTTAAAATATAATATTTAAACATGACTTTTTTTAATTAAATGACTTAGCTTATCCTTCTGAATGTGCCCTGAAGCCAATACTGAGCAAAACATCTGACCAAACTGAAGCAGGAAGTCAACCGAGCTGAACTCAATTGGAAAGCTGCCAAAAATAGAATTTACTAAAAATAGTAAATTCCAAAAAGTGCTCTGAATGCCGAGATGATCATACCACTGCGAAGCTCTCTGAAAACCCAGAAAGAATCCGCCATTGAATCCACCATCTCTGAGCAATGACCTCCTCAAAATTAGGAAACCCTAATTTATCTTCCGACTAGCCTTCGGGTTCCCAAAGAAAAGGCCAACGGTCACTGGAAAGATCAGGTTTGAGAAGGGGACATTACAAAATGTGTAGGTGAATTGTATGAAAAGAAATGCAAGTGTTTTGCAAGCAAATGGATTTGCAAATGAGACGTGAAGTGCATACAAGGTAAATGAATGTATCCTACTTGCAATCGGGTCTTGAGGACCCAATTACAAGTGTACAAAAGATGAAATGTTATATCCATTAATGCATTTTGAAAATGCAACATAATCTTGGCTAAGAAGAAATCGAAAATAGAAAAATAAAAGAAAGAAACAAAACAAATATATAAAAAAAAAAAAAAAAAAAAATGTACCTTGAAGAGAGTAAGAACGCACAACTGGGAAACTAAGAACGAAAACCTTAGAGCTGTAATCAGAACTTATAGATAAAGTAGGATATAGAGTCCTCTTCAAACACTGTCAGCTGGACATTTAGTTCTCTCCTTAAGAAACACAGGAAAAGAGGAGAAAGAAGCACCCCATGAGGAGAAAAACGGCCAAGACTAAGTCAAAATCGGGTTTCTCAAACAAGAAAACATGCTACAGCAAGAATTCATTTTGAAATGTGAGAATCGGGCTTTTAAGAAGTGAAGACAAGTTGCTTTGAAATGTGTCGGGCCTTTCATAGGCGAAAGCACGTTATTCCCTTAATATGCGAACTTGAAAATGCGCCCTAAAGGCCCGATTGCGTATATTTTAGTCTTAAAACTTGTAGTTTGGGTCTTCAGATCCGATTTGCAAGTGCAATGTAAGATGTTATAGAGTGTCTAACTTGTAATTCGGGTTTGAAGACCCCCGTGACAAGTTAAACCGATTTTATAAAAAGACTAAAGCTTCCACTTGCTGGTTGGGTTTTAAGACCCCCAATACAAGTGAAAGGAAACAAATAAAAAGAAACATAAAGGGCGTTCACTTGCAATTCGTGTCTCAGGACCCCCAACGCAAGTGATCAAAAAGAAGATATTAAAAAGACAAAAATATGTGCTCACTTGTAATTCGGGTTTGAAAACCCCCATGACAAGTTAACAACAAAACATAAAAACATAAAGGGAAAAAGAAAATCGGGTCTTGTGGAGCTGATTGCAAGTAAAGTATAACTTGCATTTTTAAAATATGAGAGTCTTCTACTTGCAACAAGGCATCTAGAACCCGAATAGAAGAAGAAAAGACACAAAATTAAGCTAAAAAAGAACACAAAAACAAAAAGAAAATGACCAAAATGACAACAAACCTTATAGAATATACTTCACAATGTTCTTTTGAGAAATGTGCATTAAAGTAACCAAGAATTGGAATTTTTAAAGAAAAATTCGTATAGGTTTTCTAGTTTTTGCTATGCAAAAACTGAGGACAACACTTTGTACATTTTGTTGTTGCACACTATGAATCAATAGTTACAACTTTAACACTATTGGTATAGAATATGTTCCACCTCTACTAGCTCTTTGCTTGTGGTAGCTCACATCAACATAACATTACTCTTGACTACTTGTGTCTTGTGCAATCCTCTAGGATATTATCCAGTGTTCCACAGAGTTTCCTGATAGGGACGGGTTTTGTTGGCGGGGGTACAAAGGGCTAAGTTTGGGGATGGCGGTAGGGGGTGGAGGGGGGAGGGCGGTGTTGATATACATATGGTACTTGAATAACTAGTCATAAAAAGATTTTTAAGAATAACATTTCAAATTAAACTTTGGTAAATTAGTAAAATAGCAAAATTGCAAATACTAACATTTTAAATACTTGAATACTATTACTAAAAGACAAAGTAAATAAAATATCAAAGTTTGACAAATGAAATTGTTGAATTTGATATTTCTATTATATCAAAAATATGACACGTCACATCATAACATCATATCATAAAGATGATCACAATGAGTAGTATGATACATTGATATCAAAATGATTACAAAATGCAAAAATGTAATGAAGGGGGCCCTCTAATCATCCCCAAACTTCTCATCACTCGAACTACTAGAATCCTCGTGGTCAAGCTTTGCCAAACTAACACCAACCAGCCCTGCATTGAAGCCGAAACATCCTCATCAATCCGTGTTGGCTCCTTTGGCTCTACATCCCATCGTGTTGTTGGACTCTCTTTGTACATAAGTGTTTTGTGGTCAATGAGACGCAAAGCACTATGTAGAACCACAAGTTTCTCTGCTCTCCTAGAGGTAAGTCTGTTCCTCTTAAGAGAGTGGATGAAGCTATATGTAGACCAGTTCCTTTTAGCAACTGAAGAACTAGAAACCTGAGATAACAATTAGATGGCTAGAGTGGTAGTCAAAGATCTTGATCCATGGCGAGTCCAC
The DNA here is from genome assembly GCA_007258455.2 of Sequoia sempervirens. Lineage (NCBI taxonomy): Eukaryota > Viridiplantae > Streptophyta > Pinopsida > Cupressales > Cupressaceae > Sequoia > Sequoia sempervirens. The sequence continues at coordinate 62,475 of VDFB02386876.1, forward strand.
CACAAAATTGGGTCCTCCTGCACCATAGTTGCCATAGCCATCTTGGCTGCATCTAAATAACTTATAAGAGTGGCAAATTTGGTCCACTCAGTGCGAATCATGTTGGCATCTACAACATCACGCATCCTCTCAATGCACCTGAAGAACCCTACCTTCACTTTCGCATCCTCTATTAGTGTCACTCTACCAGGGCTAGTCTTGTACCACTTAGGATTCAGTGCATAGGCTGCCATGTGCAAGGGAGTGTTGCACTTCTCCCATCTCCTGTGAATGATTGGCTGAATGTGCTCGTGATAGAATGCTAATGTGGGGTCCTTCTCTCACACAACATCCCTCATTTGATCAAGCATAGAATTGATGCACTCATACACCTCTCTAAGGTTAGGTGCATCCACATCCCCATACCTGATAACTTGGAAAACTAGAGTAATGATGGAGACAATATATTTTGCATCACTCCAAAACACATCACTCTTCACTGCATCCTTCACCCTCCTGCCTTGCTCTGTCTTAGACTCGGCCCAACTATTCCATTTGCTGTCATAACCATGAGTTGCAGTGCCTCTTGCAACTCTCATTCTCTCCAAGAGAATGAAATAGGAAGCATATCTCGTATCAGTAGGTTTCAGGAACTACTTCTTATAGAAAGTCCTGAAGAGTGCATGTGATGTGTGGTAGTTGCAGATAAACATCTGCACATCTCTTGCATCATTTACCATTGCTCTAATCCAACCAATCTTCCCCATGTCCTTGAGTGCATTGTTCATGGCATGCATACAACATGGAGTCCACCAAATATGCCTATAAGCTGCCTCAACAAGTCTCCCTGTAGCTTTGCACACATGTGCTGCATTTGTCACTATTTGGACCACATTTTGTGGCCCAACCTTCTCAATAGCCTCCTTGAGGACCTCAAACTGAAAATCAACATCTTTGCGATGCCCTCAACAATCAACTGCCTTAAGAAAATATGGGCCCTCAATACATGTAACCATGATATTAATGAGTGGACGATGGCTAATGTCCGTCCACCCATCCATGACTATGCTACATCCTATCTTAAACCAACACTCCATCTTCTCCATCAACAAATTGATCTTGGAATAGTTCTTATCCAAGATTGTGGTCCTCAATTTCATCTCACCTGGTGGCACATATGACGGTCCTCCCCTTGCCACCATCAATATCATATCCTTATAATAAGGAGATCGGGCAACATGAAATGGGATGCCATTGGCAAAGAAGAACTTGCCAATGGCATCATCTATGTCATCCTTTAGCTGCACATTAAAGAAATCTGCTATGGGGTTACTTTGAGTTTTACTTTGCAATTTCTGTTTCCCCCTCCCCTCTCCTGTATAGGCACTAGAAGAACCTGGTGTCCCTCCTACTCTCGTCTACAAAGTATCGTTGGAACTTTGTGGCTGGCTATGTTGAAGATGTGTGTCCTATGAAGCAAAGTAGTAGGCACAGGTGCAGCTGGACTATTGTTAGGAACACCCCATAACTTATTTATTTGAACTCTGTATTTGAGGTTTTCCGGTTTTTCCAAAAAAGAACATATCTCCACACTTTTTCCTCTAATGTAAAGAAGGTGTGCATTAACTCTAGTGATGCTCCCAAACCACTCTACATCACAAGGACCCTTAGCATGCTTTGCCAGTATTGCAGAAGGGCATTGTAAAGTATTTGCTTCACTTGCCATGGAACTAGTTTGGGCTTCAAGCTCAACCCCATGGTCACTCCCCTCAGCCTCAGGAGCATATTCAATATCAGGATCACTATGAGAATGAACCTCATCCTCACTCATGTCATGAAAGCTCATTGTGACATTGCAATAAACAAATAAATTTTATAAGTGCCTAGTTTCAGCCTAGTTTAACAAATTTGAAAATAAGATTTTAAAATTTGATGTTGAATCTTGATGGAAAGATGATACATTGAAAAATGAACAATGAGCCTTGAAATGAAAATATGAATATGCATTTGCAGCTATGTCTATGAAATTATGATTAAAATTTTAATCATAATTTCATAGACATGGCTGCAAATACATATTCATGTGTTCATTTCAATGCCCATTGTAAGATTCAACATCAACTACATTTTGAAAATGAATCTAAAAACTTAGAAAAAAAAAACAAAAAAACAAAATAAAAAACTTCAAAAAACAGTCATAAAAACCTAAGTTCTTGAAAAATCCTTCTAAGTTGGTGTAGAATGCTCCTCCTCCTCTTCTTCTTTCTCCTTCTCACCCCTCTTGCACTTGCAACACCTCAAACTCACTCTTTCACTCACTTTTGTTACTGGTTTCTCTCCTCTTCACCTAGTTGTTGCAAAACATCAAATGGCATATGTGAGCAAAAAAATGAAGAATGAGAGTGTTTTGTTTTGCTTATGGGTTTTTAGAGGGGTCCTCCAAGCCTTTAAGGCTCGGCCCAAGGCTCATATTCCAAAAAAAAGTCAATAAAAATTAAAAAAACGCTTTTTTAAACGTCCCAACGTGGGGGATGCCTGGGCGTCTTCGAGACGCTCAAGGGAAAGTTAGGCGTCCCCGAGACATCTCAGAGACATCTAGACGTCCCCGTCGTTTCCTCAAAGTCTTTGATGTCTTGACGAAGGTGGCGGTACGGCAAGGGATGTTTCTCACCCGTCCCTGCATCCCCGAGACGTCCCTGTCTCTGAAACACGTGGATTGGGGGGGAGGGGGACGCGTCCCCATGGAACACTGATACTATCTTGCCCTTAGATTGTGTTGAATGATCATGCTCCAACAAACACTTAACTCATATGAGTGTGAATTCTTCAAATGTCTTGTGCTTATTTCCACAACATAACCACATGTGAAACAACATATATGACTTACTGCTACACTTGCAATATCATTCTCACATGTAAATCACTATGCCTACTATACTGCAACATCTATAACTTCAGTACATGTCACTACACAGTATTCTACAAACAAACTCTTCTTACAAATGACTCTGTATAGGTGAATATCACCTAAGTCCCAGCACCAAGACATAATTATTGACAATATCATTTTATTGGGCATCATCTTCTATAATGGATCAATAAAAAAGACGCCTTTGGAAGTCTCCTTTCAATATTTATTGCAATTTGTTTTTCCTTGGTGTTACTCTTCTTCTCCAGTATAATTGCTTCCTCTTTTCAACAACTATTGTGGTATCTCTGTTTGTGTGCTTACATAATCAACATGCTTTTTTTTTCTCCCAATACAACTTCATATCCTCTTTTACTGTATCTCAGTATATTTTTTGTGGGAAGACTTTATTGCACTCCATCTCATATTCATAGGGACACATCCTCTTGACATGTCTATTTACTATGAATGCCTGTTCTTGAGCCCCTTCCAATATTTATGACGGTTCCTATTTTGTTTGTCAGATGTTTTAATTCAAGCCTTTTCTAGAAGGGACATTATAGTTAGTAATGTCTTGGATTGAGCTTTCATATAGGACACTCTACCAAATGTCATCATACATTATTAATTTCATATTTTCTTGACAAGGCTATATTCTATCAACATGTTTGACATGGAGCACATTCCACTAAGTTATACATGGGCTCTCTTTCATGTATTTCAATTAAACTCCTTGTTGGAAGAAACATTATTGGTTGTAATATTTTGTATTGGGCTTGAATGTATAAATGAGAAAACAAAACAATTAATTGTATTCAGAAGCAAATTTTAGGGTTTGCATGCAAAGTTTTTCAATGCATGTCTAGAGAATATTTTTGGGTTTTCCAAGACCTACGCAACAATATAACATGCAAGATGAGATGATAACTTTCAGTAGTCTTCACTTCAGAGGCTATTTTTAGGGTTTGCATGTTGGAGTCTTCAATGCATGTCTGGATATTCTTTGTGGGTTTTTCGAAAGCTTCGCAGTGATGTAACATGCAAACTAAGATTAAGACCTTTTTCAAGAGTTGTCTTCAGAGGCTATTTTTAGGGTTTGCATGTAGGACTTTTCAGTGCATGTCAGGTTATTCCTTATGGGTTTTTCAAGAGCTATGCAACAGGGTGACATGCAAGCAGAGTTGGTCACTTTTTCGGGGACTTACTATTTTTAGTAGATTTACTCTGGCCGCCCCCCCTAGCACTTCAGTATCACAAATTGACCGACATGCAACAAAAAAGGGGTCAAACGGAGATCATTTGAGCAACATGCAAGTCAGATTAGGGTTTCTAGCTTCGGGACCCAAAATGAGGGGTCAAATGCCAGAATCTTCGAAAACCGGTGTATCCCATTGCGATTAGTATCTTTCAAGGATTTCACTGGTTAAATTTGAAGGCAATCTGAGCACTTACTATTTATAGTAAGGCACTCTAGAAACAGGCTATAAATAGCAAGTCAGCAGCAGGCGCCAGTGTGAACAGGAAAGTCAACCCATGAGGATCACGCCAGTCAGATTTCAAGTTGAACGGAGTTGCAAAAGTCCTAAAATCAAGCAATTACTATAAATAGTAAATCACCTCTGGAAACGTGCTATAAATAGCAAGTCAGCACGAGATGGCAATGTGAACAGATCAACTAGGTCATGAGGATCCTGTGGTTAAAATTTCAGATCAATCCAAGCTTCAAAAGATCAAAAACCAGAAACTTACTAAATATAGTAAACAGGGGCGAGCAAGCTAAAAAAAATGCCTAAGTCTGAGGAAATTCCTTCACCCCTTGTGAAATGCGCCCAAGGTAAAGCTGGCTGAAGGATTGAAAAGTTTCCAAGTGAGAAATTCCTGTTGCCTAGTCCAAATGCGCCCATGCTAGAAGCTAGATTGGAAGAAATTTTCTAAGGCATTGTTAATTCTTGCTCAGCCCCCTAAATGTGCTCTGTCATGAAGAGAGGTGAGGAAAATAAGTTAAGTCATGACAAGTTCCTACAGGGGTCTTGTTGGTGTACGTTTTATCATCCACCGAACACTTCAGAATAAAATGTCCAAAGACACTCTATCCTCTCTTGAAAAACCACCGCGTATGCTAAGATTGCGAGAAGATCATATGGCAATTCCAAGGTTTCTTTAGTCGGGTCTCGACGTGTGGATAAGCTCAATGGCCGTTGTGATTTGCTGGTAATAAACAAGGGGACTTACGTAAGAAAATCTTCACAAGTTTAGGACTTAGGGAATTTATCATTAAAGGCTCTCGATTAGGACTTTCAATGGGATCTCAAAAAAATGGCAAAAAGAATAGGGTTTAGGAGAATCTAGTCTATGCCTAAGAACTCAAGAGACAGTAAAGACTCGGTGAAGGGAATAAACCACACTTTGTTTCGCCTCCTACAAGACAACATACGCAAAATGGGTGCAATCTTCAAGGGTTGTGAGAATAATTTTCAAACCTCGAATGAGGCTGAAGTTAAGTTTCCACAATTACGAGCTCAGGCTAACTTTACGCATCAAATGCAAATCATCCATTTGAAGAAAGTATGAGCTACACTTCACCATTGAATCAATACGATCAATATCTCATTCAATTAACCAACTTTCAAAGCAAATTCTACCTAATCTAACTTTAACTTTAATCTATGGCGGAAGATAATATGCAACCTCGCTTACTATTTGACAATAAGAAGTTATTCAAGGCAAATCATGCACAAGAGCTTTTATTATTCAAGATAGTCTCAATGCGACAATTTCATATTTTGTCTCCACACAAATGAAAATGAGAGAGCATCAGTTTATATAGAGTTTCAAAAATGAAATGAAGGGCCGAGATTAAAACAAGATTAACGGCCAAGATTATTACAACCAAACCCTAATTAGGGTTTCCCAAAATAACAAGAGTCATCTATCAGTAAACTATCAGTAGAGGGGCAGTTAAAGCTATATTCTAGGAGAGGCGTCCTTATCCTTCTGAGCAGCATTGTGCTTGGCAAATCTGGACACTACCGCAATGACCTCCTCCATCGTGACAGGTGGCAACATGCTGATCTGGAATTCGAGCTCGTCCAAGTTCTCTGCACATTTGGCAAAGGTATTTGCCCATTCTGCTTCCTACTTCCTAAAGTCATTCCAGATGGCCGAAAGACTTGCCACTCTCGCAAAATCCTTTCTTAGAAGTGGTCCAGTAGTCGAGAAGAAAACTTCTTGAACCTTTCGTTTCAGCTCCTCCAGCTGCATATCCTTTTCTCGGACAATCTCTTGATCAAACATTTCTGCAGCTGTCATGTGAATTTTCTCTCGGATGTCCTTTACCTGCTCCTTGATTCTAAGTCCATCTACTCTTGCCTTCTCCAAAACTTCCCTACGTATAGTTACTGCCCAAAACCAGTGATTGAAATCATATGCTGCTCCTGCAGCAATCACCTTCTTGTCGACCAACTCCTCTCTTGGAGTGCTCTTCAATAGCCTGAGGCATGGAATAAGCCTCTCCTGCATATCCGGAAGTCCTTCCCATGTTTCCGCCATATCCACAAGTCTGGAAAGGAAGCATGAAGTTTGCCCATAAGCCAATGCCAACTTCTCCATGAACAATGCCGCTTCTGTGCCTTCACTCGCCATCCAGTCCTGAGCTTCCTTGGCCGTCACCATTCCGTACTCGACTTCCTTAGTCATCTCCTGTGATGAATTGAGAAGAGGAGGAACAATCGTATTGCCCTGATCAAGTGGCTGGGTCAAATGCTGTATGTATTCCTTAAGACGTTCGACCTCCTTCTTATACTCCTTCTTAGCCACTTCCTTTTCCAGTCTCGCTTTGATGGTCGAGACGGAATTATCTAATTCCTCCACCTCTTGACCTTTTGATGTTGGGCCAAGGTCAATAGTGGTTATGACATACTCCTATGGAGTGATCTCGTCTCGTGGCTTGTCCACTATAGGTACTGCAATGTGTACGGAACGGTTGCCTGTCTCGTTCCTCTGAATGGTGGAGAATTTCTTAGCAGGCTTCTTGACTGCAACTTGCCCTAGTCTTGCCAAGAAATCGGCAGTATCATCCTCCTCTTCTTGAGCTTTTGTAGGTACCTGGATCTTCATTCTCTCTAACAGCCAGTCTGGAATGGTCGACTGCTCAACTCCATCCTCTACCTAAACCTCTTTTTCGTTCAGAACATCCACAACTCCTCTGAGAGCGGAAATCATTCCCTCCTCGAAGTCATCATTCTAGACTTCCATCTCATTGTCTGAACCTAAGATTTCCGTGCCCGTAGGTGACAAGGGCTCCTCGTCATCCAACTGAATAGGTTCATCATTCATTTCCTGAATTGCAGGAGATTCAAGCATCTCTACTAAGGACTCGTCTATAGTTGTAATGTCCCCTTCTCGAGCATGACTTCTTCTGATTGACTGTTAGCCTATTCTGGAGACCCGTAGGCTTCTCGGTGGTGAAATTAGGGTTTCTTGGTTGGTGGTTTCTTGTGCTCACGGATTGGCGTTTGAATTGCGGATTCCTTCTGGTTTTTTTGTGAGCTTTTCGGTGATGTGTTCGTTTTGGCTTTCTGAGCACTCTCACGAATTTACTATTTTTAGTAAATTCTATTTCTGGCAGTGGTCCTGTTGGTTTCGGCTCGATTGACCTTCTACTTCAGTATGTTCAGTTGGATTTGCTCAATTTCGGCTTTGGGGCTCATTTGGAGAGATAAGTTGAATTATTTTTAATAAAGGCATGTTTAATGTTATATTTTGTTGTTGACCCCCCCCTTAGCCTAGTGTTGAACTTAAGTTGTTTTTAAAAGTGGTCATTGAAGGGGTGGCGCCTCATGAGGGTATTTTATATTGTAAAGCTCAAATATTAATGCTTGAAAAAGGGACGCCCTTTTGAGGAGGATATTTTAAATTAAATTAAAAAGTCAAAATTGCTTAAGGCAAAAAGGACGCCACATTTGGAGGGAAAAGGAGTTACTCAAATTTGAATTGTTGGGTTTCTAGAAGCTTCTGGACAGTCATCTCAAGTCTATAAAAGGAGGTCTTGGTCTTCAGTTTCATTATCCAACTTCTTGAGTAACGTTATGCTGCCGAAATGGTGAGAGGATTGCTTTGAGGAATGAATGCCTCCTAGCTGGGCTCAACTTCGTGCTTGTGAGACAGCACCTAGTGGAGATATTTCTTGTGTTTGAGTGCATTTTGTAGTGAGGTATGCTTTGTTGTGAGTTAATGCATTGGTAGTTTAGTTGTTTGCATTTTAATGTCATTTTCAGAGGTTGTTGAGTTAATAGCTGAATTGTCATTTTCACTCATATTTCAAAAATACAAAAAGATTGCATTCTGGGTGTTTCATATTTGCATTTGTCTAGTGAAGGCGCCAACATTTGAGAAGTTTCATAATTTTTAATTAAGTGCTGATTTTTATATGAGAAAATCGCCCTTCTCTTTGGCCGTACTTTTGTACTTGCATTGGAATTTGAGAAAAAATAAAATACAGCAGTTTGGGTTGGTTTCTTGGGTTGTAATTGGGCGCCCTGGTTATAGGAAGCTGTTGCATCTTGTTTGGGGTCATTTGGTTGAGTATTTAGAGAGCTGTGATCATTTCAATTAGATTTCTGTGTTGCTGATTGTCAGTTTCAGACCTGGTTACAGTCATATCAATCTGTATTTTGGGTGGGTTTTAGAGCTGAGATGGTGTTAGGAAGCCTCGGAGATCATTGTGGAAGACTCAATTAACATTGCTTGGATTAAAGACTTCTAAATTTCTGTATTGCAAGTATTCTTCACACATTGTAAGTTGAACAGTAGTACTGTCAGCATTTTAATATTCTTGCAATTTCCATGTTTGTAACTGCCCACTGAATAAGTGGAAGAGGCTGGCTTGCCGCCTATTATCTTAACTTGCAGTGTGTATTTACAAGTCTCCGCCATATGGTCGCCTCTTATCCATCATGGATTGAGTAGCACATGCTTGGTGTTGAGTTTTTTCTAGTATTGCAATTAGATAGGGATCCTTTGACCGAATGCTCGTCGCTCGCCGGCGCATCTCGTGGTTAGAGTTTCTTTTCAGCAATTTGCTTTGAGATCCTCTGACCAATGCTCACACCTTGCCCGCATCGGGATCCTGGTGTACATTCTGGTTAGAGTTACCTTTAGCATCGTTTTGGTTTTCAGACACAGTTGTATCAAGCTCCAGAAGGTCAGACAGCATCAGAGGTTTTGAGGGCTCATTGGGAGCCTTCTCAGGAGACAGAAATGGGGGATAGTGAAAGGACGTCAGGAGGTAATGAGAGGATTTTTGGCAATAGAGGTGACAGTGGTAAAGGTTTAGACAATTCGGCAAATCTTGGTCAAGGACTTGAAAGAAAAATGGATGCTTTGTTGGATATGTTTTCTCTCATATTGGGGAGATTGGGTCAGAACACTCCACCAAACAATACAGTGCATGTCGGTGAGCATAGTGCTTCCAACCAGCAAAATGGTCATGTTGTCCAACCTTCTGCAAGCAACACATACATTTCTGCTAGACCATTTAAACCCATGTTTTTGGCACCAGGAAACCCACATCCTGATCCAGAAGAAAATGCTTCATCTTTGGAGAGGCTGAGGATAGGTCGTACGGAATATGACACCCTTCCTGATGAAGTCAAGCTTGACATGTCCTTCAATGATTACATGGAGTATAGAAGGAAGGATAGAGGCCAAGGGAGAAATTATGACCAAAGAAGAACTCCAGCACAAGGAGACTTGCATCAAGCTATCAACAAGGTTACGCTTCCCCACTTTGACAAAAGTGATAGTAGTTCTGCTCGAGCTTGGATACAAAAGCTAGACAACTATTTGGCTCTTAGACCAATGGCTGAAGAAGAAGCAATCAAGTTCGCTACGCTACACCTCGATGGGGTGGCACATGAGTGGTGGTACCATGGCCTAGTCACTTTAGGTCATGGGTCTATAACTACCTACGATGAGTTCACCAATAGACTCATTGAGAGATTCGAGAAGAAGGATCCAGAAGTGCATTTCAGGGAGTTGGCACAGTTGAGGCAGTATGGCACTGTTGATGCCTACATTGCCGAGTTTCAAAGACTTTCAGTAATGGTCACTGGAATCACGGAGAGAAGATTAGTGATCCTATTTAGCGAAGGATTGATGGAGCCACTCAAGGGTTGGATTAAAGCTTTTGATCCACCTTCCTTACAAGAGGCAATGAAGAAAGCTAGAAACATGGAGTGGGCTGCTCCAAAAGCAAAGTTCCATTCCAAACCATCATTTCACAAGGGGGATAGAGGGAAAAAGCTTCATCAAAAGCCTCACCATAAAGAGTTTAAACAGCAGAAACCTCATGGCACAAGATTGGATTCAGAGACTATCAATGAACTCCGAAGAAAGGGGTTATGTTTCCGTTGTTGGGAAAAATGGTCCCAAGATCATGTTTGCCCAAAGGGTGCTAAAATCCATCAAATTGAGTACTATACAGCTGACGAAAGCAATTCTGATTTTTCTGATCAGCAAGCTGATTTTGAGGACAGCGAAGAAGAAAAAGTTCCGAAAAGAATCAGAAAGTGAAAAAGAAAGTGGTGGTACATTGGCTCAACTTTCGAGCTTCCAAAAGAATGAGTCTTTCAAAGTTCGTGGGATGATCAAGGGGCAGCGTATAGTTGCTCTAATTGACACTGGGGCAACACATAACTTCATAGACGAAGTTGTGGTGGCAAAGAAGGGGCTGCAAACAGAAGATTTTGAAGGTTTCAGAGTTATGGTTGCTGATGGGTTTCACATCTCTTGCACCAAGAAGATTCCCAACATGTCAATGCAATTGGGCAATTACGAAGTCAAGGATGACTTCTATGTGGTTAATATTGGAGATACGGATGCTGTCCTTGGCATTCAGTGGCTGCGATCTCTTGGAGAGATCTCTTTAAATCTGCAAACCATGGAACTCAAATTTCAATCCGATGGAAAGAAGGTGGTGTTGAGAGGCATGTCAAATGGTGGTCCTCGGATTGTGTCATTCAAAAGGATGGCAAGGTTGATACGTCATGACCAAGTGGAGTGGGCTGCGGAGTGCATGATTCTTCCAGCGAGTCCAGTTGAAACGAAAAGAGAGTATCCTCCAGATATTCAGTCTTTACTCACCAAAAAGAGTAAAGTGTTTGCTGATTTACCTCCTGGACCACCTCTTGATCGAGGTTCAAAACATATCATAGAGCTCAAGGAAGGAGCTAAGCCAGTAATCACAACTCCTTATCGGTACCCCAAAAAGCAAAAGGATGAGATCGAAAAGAACATTAGGGAGCTCTTGGAGATGGGCTTCATTCGGCCTAGTAAGAGTCCCTTTGCCTCAGCAGTTGTTCTAGTAAAGGACGGTACCATTCAGATATGTGTTGATTATCGTGATTTGAATCAAAGCACCATCAAAAATCGATATCCAATTCCAAGGATAGATGAGCTCATTGATGAGCTACATGGAGCTAAGTTCTTTTCGAAGATAGATTTGAGGTCGGGCTACTACCAGATTCGAATGAGAGGATCTGATGTGGAGAAAACAGCCTTCAAATGTCATTATGGTCACTTTGAGTTCTTAGTCATGCCATTTGGGTTGACTAATGCTCCTGCCACCTTCCAATCCTGCATGAACAGAGTCTTCTAGAAGCAGTTGAGAAAGTTTGTGCTGATATTTTTTGATGACATCTTGATTTTTAGCAAGACTTGGGAAGAGCATCTCAAGCACTTGGAGGAAGTGCTTAACATCCTAGAATCAGAAAGCTTGTTTGCCAAAGAATCCAAATGTGAATTTGGAATGACGGAGCTGCTTTACCTTGGTCACATCATCAGTGCTGAAGGTGTGAAGGTTGATCCAGAAAAGATCAAGGCTATTGTTGATTGGCCACCTCCTGAGAACTTGACTCACTTGAAAGGGTTCTTAGGCCTTTGTGGATTTTACAGAAGGTTTGTTAAGGGTTACTCTCAAAAGGCTGCTCCTCTCACTGACCTTACGAAAAAGGGAGCCTTTTGTTGGTCAGAAAAGGCACAAAGTACTTTTGATAAGTTCAAGAAGATAATGAGTTCATGTCCTGTTCTTGCAATTCCAGATTTTTCCAAGCCCTTCGAGCTGCAATGTGACGCATCCGGAGAGGGTGTTGGGGTTGTTTTAATGCAAGATAAGCATCCCATCGTGTTTGAGAGCAGAAAATTAAGAGGAGTTGAGAAGACCTATTCTATCTATGACAAGGAAATGCTTGCAATCATGCATGCATTAGCCAAGTTCAGACAGTACTTGGTGGGGAGTAAGTTTGTAGTCAAAACTGATCACAATAGTCTCAAGCATTTCATGCATCAAAAGGATTTGAACGAGAGGCAACAGAAGTGGGTGAGTAAGCTTCAAGCTTATGATTTTGATATTGAGTATGTCAAAGGCAAAAACAACATAGTGGCTGATGCATTATCCAGAAGACCTCATTTGAGCTCATTATGTGAGCTTATTGCTGATTGGAAGAATACCTTGCTTGCTGATTATGCCAAAGATTAGTTTGCAACCAGCATTATGGAGGGTACTTTTCATGACGAAAGGTACAAGGTGGTTGAAGGGCTGATAAAATACAAAGGGAGAATCTTTGTGGTGGCTGATTCTAAGCTCAAGAAGAAGATTTTGTTGACATTTCATGACATACCACTTGCTGGTCATCAGGGATTCTTCAAGACTTATAGGCAGATCCGAGAAAGGTTTTCATGGAAGGGGTTGAAGGGTGAAGTTCAGCGTTACATTCAAGAGTGTCCTATTTGTCAGATGAATAAAAATGAGCATACACTTCCAGCTGGTCTGCTGCAACCTCTTCCCATTCCCAACCAAAAGTGGGAGAGCATCTCAATGGACTTCATCACAGGGTTACCCAAAGTTCAAGGAAAAGATTGCATCTATGTTGTGGTAGATAGATTGACAAAATTTGCTCATTTCTTTGCCATTACCAGCTCATTTTCAGCAGCTCAAGTTGCTGATCTGTTCTTTCATGAGGTGTTTAGGTTGCATGGGTTACCCAAAAACATTGTGAGTGATAGGGACAACAAGTTCCTAAGTACCTTTTGGCAAGAGGTTTTCCGAATGAGTGGTACAGTGCTTACACCAAGCACTAGTTATCACCCTCAAACGGATGGGCAAACAGAGATAGTAAACAAGTGGTTGGAAGGTTATTTGAGGAATTATGTTTTAGAACAGCAAAGGGCATGGGTGAAATGGCTTCACTTAGGAGAATACTGTTACAATTCTTCCTACCACATGTCGATAAGGATGTCACCTTTCATGGCTCTTTATGGTTATGAGGCCCCTAGCTTTGCTGATTTGGTGTTTGGAGATAGCAAAGCCCCTTTAGCCAAGGATATGTTACAGCAAAGCCAAGATATATTGAAATCCTTGAAGAACAATCTGCAGATTGCACAGAATCAGCAAAAGATGTACGCTGATCAGCGGCGTGTTGAGCGCTCTTTTGAGGTTGGAGATATGGTTTATCTTCGATTACAGCCCTATAGACAATCTACTCTCAAGAAGAGTGGAGCTGAGAAGCTCAAGCCTCGCTTCTATGGTCCATTCAAGGTTATCAGAAAGGTGGGAGCTGTAGCTTACGAGTTGGAGCTGCCTTCGAGTAGCAAAGTGCATAATGTCTTCCATGTGTCTCGCCTCAAGAAGGCACTTGGACACAACGTTATTGCTTCATCACAATTGCCTCCCTTGGATGAAGAAGGACAGTTAGTTTTGATTCCTGAGGAGATTCTTGATTCCAGAGAACGTTCTTTGAGGAAAAGAACAATCAGAGAGTATTTGGTGAAGTGGAAGAATTTTCCCATGGAAGATGCAACTTGGGAAAATGAGGAGATTCTGCAGCATCCGAGTTTACAATTGCTTGAGGACAAGCAATCTTGGGGAGGGCGGACTGTAATGTCCCCTTCTCGAGCATGACTTCTTCTGATTGACCGTTAGCCTATTCTGGAGACCCGTAGGCTTCTCGGTGGTGAAATTAGGGTTTCTTGGTTGGTGGTTTCTTGTGCTCACGGATTGGCGTTTGAATTGCGGATTCCTTCTGGTTTTTTTGTGAGCTTTTCGGTGATGTGTTCGTTTTGGCTTTCTGAGCACTTTCACGAATTTACTATTTTTAGTAAATTCTATTTCTGGCAGTGGTCCTGTTGGTTTCGGCTTGATTGACCTTCTACTTCAGTATGTTCAGTTGGATTTGCTCAATTTCGGCTTTGGGGCTCATTTGGAGAGATAAGTTGAATTATTTTTAATAAAGGCATGTTTAATGTTATATTTTGCTGTTGACCCCCCCCTTAGCCTAGTGTTGAACTTAAGTTGTTTTTAAAAGTGGTCATTGAAGGGGTGGCGCCTCATGAGGGTATTTTATATTGTAAAGCTCAAATATTAATGCTTGAAAAAGGGACGCCCTTTTGAGGAGGATATTTTAAATTAAATTAAAAAGTCAAAATTGCTTAAGGCAAAAAGGACGCCACATTTGGAGGGAAAAGGAGTTACTCAAATTTGAATTGCTGGGTTTCTAGAAGCTTCTGGACAGTCATCTCAAGTCTATAAAAGGAGGTCTTGGTCTTCAGTTTCATTATCCAACTTCTTGAGTAACGTTATGCTGCCGAAATAGTGAGAGGATTGCTTCGAGGAATGAATGCCTCCTAGCTGGGCTCAACTTCGTGCTTGTGAGACAGCACCTAGTGGAGATATTTCTTGTGTTTGAGTGCATTTTGTAGTGAGGTATGCTTTGTTGTGAGTTAATGCATTGGTAGTTTAGTTGTTTGCATTTTAATGTCATTTTCAGAGGTTGTTGAGTTAATAGCTGAATTGTCATTTTCACTCATATTTCAAAAATACAAAAAGATTGCATTCTGGGTGTTTCATATTTGCATTTGTCTAGTGAAGGCGCCAACATTTGAGAAGTTTCATAATTTTTAATTAAGTGCTGATTTTTATATGAGAAAATCGCCCTTCTCTTTGGCCGTACTTTTGTACTTGCATTGGAATTTGAGAAAAAATAAAATACAGCAGTTTGGGTTGGTTTCTTGGGTTGTAATTGGGCGCCCTGGTTATAGGAAGCTGTTGCATCTTGTTTGGGGTCATTTGGTTGAGTATTTAGAGAGCTGTGATCATTTCAATTAGATTTCTGTGTTGCTGATTGTCAGTTTCAGACCTGGTTACAGTCATATCAATCTGTATTTTGGGTGGGTTTTAGAGCTGAGATGGTGTTAGGAAGCCTCGGAGATCATTGTGGAAGACTCAATTAACATTGCTTGGATTAAAGACTTCTAAATTTCTGTATTGCAAGTATTCTTCACACATTGTAAGCTGAACAGTAGTACTGTCAGCATTTTAATATTCTTGCAATTTCCGTGTTTGTAACTGCCCACTGAATAAGTGGAAGAGGCTGGCTTGCCGCCTATTATCTTAACTTGCAGTGTGTATTTACAAGTCTCCGCCATATGGTCGCCTCTTATCCATCATGGATTGAGTAGCACATGCTTGGTGTTCGAGTTTTTTCTAGTATTGCAATTAGATAGGGATCCTCTGACCGAATGCTCGTCGCTCGCCGGCGCATCTCGTGGTTAGAGTTTCTTTTCAGCAATTTGCTTTGAGATCCTCTGACGAATGCTCACACCTTGCCCGCATCGGGATCCTGGTGTACATTCTAGTTAGAGTTACCTTCAGCATCGTTTTGGTTTTCAAACTAACCTTAATGGGTGCTTGATTCATTGTAATTTGCCATTGCAAAAATTGAAAAAATTGGTCCGGTATATTTCAATAGTAGCCACCAGCTCGTCAATATTCCTAGATGCTGCTGAACGAGATGGTTCTCCCTTATGCCTCTTGGAAGCAGGCTCAGCACTTGACACTATTTCCTTTCTTTTCTCTCCGATCCCGACCAAGTCCTGATGGGATGCACCGGCATTAGAAGAATATGACTCTGACTCACTCAATAGATCATATGTGAGCGTGATTCCTCTCTGTCTCAATTCTTGGGCATGGTAGTCAACCCACCACTGAGAGTATTTAGTCACCGACCTCATTAAGGTTGCCAAGTCTGCGTGCTCAGGTTCTGACATTTCACTGGAGGAAGAGGTCGGCTTTCCTTGAAGCGTGGCTGGACGTGGTTTCCATCATCTTGTAACTGATCAGGCACCCGGCAAAACTCAATTGCCCTCATGAAATCTAGTGGCATCCTAGACCACATTTTCCGTCTAACTTCATACTCATCAGCAGCATTTGCCCAGAAATCTTCCAGTTCCATCCTGTGCTTGTACTTTCTCCCTTCTACTGTCCGAATATTATGGTGTGGGTCAAAGTTGACCCTGGACTTGTAGGCTGTAAATGGATACCACTGGATCTCCAATCTTGCGCTCTCAGCCGCCTGTGCCGATGGACAATACTCTAACATGTTCCCGATGAAAAATGGGAATGTGACAGATGCCTTCTTGGTTGGTCTTTGGTTCTGATACTCCTCCAATTGTCTCAGGACCTTGAGCAATATCATCCGATTTGTCGGATAGATGGGCAATTTATAGGGATTTCCAGTAAATCCCTGGATCCTGACATATGTGAATTTCGGGAACTGGATGAACCAAGACCCGTATTTACTGATAAGACTTTTCACCTTGTGGCTCAACCTCTAATGCACTCCTCTTTGAAGCTTTCTGGTAATATGCATTAGGAAGGCATCATGCACCCTCCTGAAGTGAGTCTTCTCCTTCAATTGGAGCTGATGATAACAATCGTAAGGCCTGAGTTCGTTCTCCCCGTTGCCAATTTTGCCCTTGCAGATCAATCCTAGACACTTGTATGATCTAGCCAACAGGTATACAACATACGAACTCATATGAAAAGACTTAGTCTCTTCGAGGTTGATCAATTGCTCGTGGAGGTTGTCACTTATCATCCGTGACCAGTTGAACATTTTGACTCCAGAAGTAATCTCATCTATAAAATAGTACATCTAGCTCTCGAAAAAGGCGCCTTGCGGGTTACCAGCTATTCTGTTCAGCATCAGTATGATATCTCCAAAATCTTCCTTGAAGTTTGTCCGGCGAGGTCTCTTGGGCAACTTCTTGATTGATGGCTTCGGTTTGTCTAACCATGCCTTGTTGATTGTTGTGGCGCACAAATCTGGTTGGCTATCATATAATCTTTTGGCTTCTTCCTTGGTCTGATAGACCGTCCGTGAATGTTCCGGGATGCCGAAGGTTTCCTGGATTGACACTTCGCTCAAGTGTGCCAAGACTCTTCCATCAGGTGCGATGATCTGTCTCTTCTGAGCGTCATAGTGGAGAGCACATTCCACCATTAATTCCGCACAATCCATTGCCGGTGAGAATCCAGCTGCCTGGAATATCCCATTTCTGACTATCCGTCTGGCTATTGGTGTGGGAAGTCCCTTCTGCCCATACACTCTTTTCTTGAACTCATCAAAGTCTACGTGTCCGAGATCAGTGTCCACGACATTCTTCCATTTTGAAATGACTTTGGTCTCTCTCTGAGCACCCTTGCTGGCAAACTTCATTTTCAGCTTCTTTGATGGTTCGCCTGCCGTGATCGTCAATCTGCAGTCCAAAAGATTAACATTAATACAAAGACTTTTTCAAATAATTAAATCTCGTGCCTTGGATTCGAAAATTTACTTTCAGCTGGTTAAACAAGTAAATTGCTACGAAAAAGCAAGCTGAAAATAAATTGGATGAAGTTGAAAATTTCGCTAGAACTTTGTCAAGATGAAAGGATAGAAAAGAGATAACAAATTCATTTGACCGAACATCAAACCTCAGTGAAGAACTGTTGAATGCAAATCAGATTTAAAAATCTGATTTTTAGAAGAAGTGTGCCCCTCTTCACAGAAGAATTTCAACTTTGAATTAATCTATTTTCTTTTCCTGCGAAAAATTCTTCAGCATAACACTGCTTCTCTCTCTAGGAAAATTCGACTTTGCCTATTGATCAATTAATTGCCTGATAATTTCGAGAAAGATTAAATTTCTCTTCAGCTGTGTGTGAAAAAATGAGTTGCTGAAACTCATTATAATGTTGAAGGATTGAATTCAATTAGCAACTGCCATCTTCTCTCTCGATCTCGATTTGTTTTCATTTATCCAAACAGGCAAGTTTCCTTTTATTTTTCGACAAGAATTAGTCTCGAGCTTATCCGGGCAAATCTCACTGATCTTCAAAAATTCGATTTTTCATTTAATGTTTATCTTTGATTTTTCGAATTTTTTAAAATAAAACATTAAATATTTAATTAAATTCATGGCGAATTTAATTTTTTTTCTTGTCGGATTTCATCTCCGCCTGGCGTACTTTATTTTCTTCCAATTCTTGTCTGGCAAATTTGATTTTGTCCAAGGCATTTTAAATTTCCAAATAGTTGAAAATAAATTATTAAAATATTAAAAATATTTCAATTTATTCCAACCCGTTCGTTTTGGACCCATGGCTATTTCGATTTTCCTTTCATTTTTCTTGGCTAAGAGTTTATTTTCCGATTTTGTCCTCAATTTTGTCTAGCCAAATCAAAATTTAAGCCATTCCGTCGAAAATTTTATTGCCAGATCCCTATTTTTCTTTGCTGAGGCGAGATTTTAAGCCTATTTTGTTCTACCAAAGTCAAATTTTCTCTTGCTCATTCAAATTTTCCTAGGCAAAATCCTTGTTTGGATGTCTTCATTGGGCGAATTTCCTTGACGCTTGACAAATTCTACCTCCTTCTGGCCAAGGGTGATCCTTCCTTTCTTCTTGCCTTGTGCATTTTTCTTCGGCCAAAGTTGTCAATTTCTCAACATTTTCTCTTGATACCCACACTTAGGCAAATTTAATTTGTTTTCCACCTTTGTGTTAGGCACATTTCGTTTTATTTCTTGCCATATCCTAATCTTCTTTGGCATTTGTCCTTTCGAACTTAGCACTTGGCTTCTCGAAAACGTCATGATACTTAGTCAAAAATCTCAACTTTTCATCTTTTAGCCTCTATACGTAGGCAAATATTCGAACTTTTCCTTGGACTAGGCACTAACACTCAGCAAAATCATTCTTTTTTCCCTCTTCATGTGCTTAGGCGGACTTCCTTAACACTTTGGACAAGTATAGTGAACTTCTCGGACACCTTGCTAGCCCCTTCCAAGTGTATGGCGGACTTCATAAGTCTTTTGGACAAGCATCTTGGATGTCCCTCTTTTCTAGGGCGGACTTCAAAGCTTCTTAGCATTTGTCTCTAACATTTTATCCTTTGGAAATGTCATAATGTTTAGCCAAAAATCAATTTTCCACCTTTTTAGGCCCTCACACTTAGCAGATTTTCGAAATTCTCTTTGCTACTTTGATTTTT
Organism: Sequoia sempervirens; assembly: GCA_007258455.2. Taxonomy (NCBI): domain Eukaryota; kingdom Viridiplantae; phylum Streptophyta; class Pinopsida; order Cupressales; family Cupressaceae; genus Sequoia; species Sequoia sempervirens. Next base: position 81,729 of record VDFB02386876.1, read on the forward strand.
CCTCTTCTCACATGCCTAGGCGGACTTTGGATGGTCCTTAGCCAAGCCCCACCTTTCAAGGGCGGACTTCATAACCCTCTTGCATCTCTCTTTAAAGCAAATGGCGGACTTTCAAGGATGTTTGGACAAGTCTTCAAGCAAATGGCGGACTTTAGATGGGTCTAGGATGAGCATGGCGGACTTCAAGACCTTTTGGCACTTCCTTTTGAAGGCATGGCGGACTTCATCAGCCTTTTGGATATGCTTCATCCTTCTTCATGGCGAATTTCAGACTTGAATAAATTTTCCACAAATTTCATCTTTTAAGAGCTGATTTTTCATGATCTCGACCTTCAGATCTGGTTAATTTCGAACTGTTTTTCCAGAATTTGAATGTTTTTTGGGTTTGATTTTCATGCTTTTTGATATTTTTTTTTCCAGATTTTTCAATAATTTTTCAATTTTTCTATTTGATTTTCTGAGAGTTCTATCAAGTTTTTCGAACTTCTAAGTGCATTTTCAGAACTCGGGACCTGTTGTGACCTTTTCACACATCGCCCCATTCAAGATGGGGACCCCTAATTTTTGCTCCATTCTGGTCTTTTTGGCTTGGGTTTTTTGTCTCTCTCTCTGTGTCTATCTCTTTTCTGAGGTCTGCTTTCCGGGGACGTTCCCATCTTTGAACTTAAACAAGTGAAATTTGGCCAAGTCTGAAATTAGGGTTTGAGTCTTTCTGGTCAATCTGAGGTCAAACAAATTGAATAAATTGAAAATTGAGCTTAACATTGATGTTAATGTGCTTCCAGCAGGCTCTCAGCGAGTTTTCATCGAATTCTGAGGTACTTACTATTTTTAGTAAGTGTGAAATTCAGGGCAGTTCGCTAGCAATTTCGAGATTCCGACACCCGATTCGAACGCATCGATACTGCACGTACAGTGAAAAGCAGCTTAACTTTCTATTTTAGTTCGAATTCGACAAATTTGGCTCGATGAGTTTTTCTTTGCATGTTGGCATATTCATACGGGTTTTTCGAGACCTTCGCAATGATATAACATGCAAAACAGAGGCGACCATTTTCAAAATTCACCTTCCGAGGCTATTTTAGGGTTTGCATGTCGGGTTTCTTTTGCATGTCGATGATTCCTGATGGGTTTTTCGAGAGCTTCGCGTGGTGTGACATGCAAATGAAGATAATCACTCGTAAGGAACTTACTATTTTTAGCAGGTGTGTGTCCGGTCGCTTCGCTGATTCGAGAATCACGAGATCGCAATGCAAATAAACGACAAACAGAGGTCATTTGATATGCATGCAGAGAAAATTAGGGTTTCCAACTTCGGGACCCAAGAAGAGGAGTCAAAAGTCAAAATTTTCGAAAACCGGTGTAAACCACTGCGATCAGCATTCTTCAAGCTATCTGCTGGTGAAATTTCAAGTCAAACGGAGCACTTACTATTTATAGTAAGTCAATTTGGAAACAGGCTAAAAATAGTAAATCAGATGCATGCGTCAATGCCAGCAGTAAGGTCACGTGGTGAGGAGCGCCTCATTCGAATTTCAGGTCAATCGGAGCAGTGGAGCTATCAGAAACAAGCAGTTACTATTTATAGTAAATCACCTCCAGAAATGGGCTATAAATAGCAGGCCAACCCGAAATAGCAGTGTCAACAAGTTGGTGAAGTCGTGAGGATCCAATGTTTAAAATTTCAAATCAATCTGAGCTTCAGAGATGCAAGAATTGGAGGACTTACTAGAAATAGCAGTCATGGAGACCCTGGCAGAGGGTTGGAAAAATGTCTAAGTCTGAGTCTCATCCTGTAGCTTGCTTCAAATGCGCCCTCATCCAGTTGGCATGTGAATTTTTTTTTTTCTAAGCGATGAAGATATCCTGCTCATACCTCCAAATGCACCCATGCTTGAGAAGCTGACAAAAGTCAAGAAAAATGGCGAAGTCCGAGAAAATCCTCCTGCCTTGGTGAAATGCGCCCAACTCAAGATGAAGAAGTATGAAAAATTTTCTGAGTATAAACTTCATCCACTTGCCTAGGGAAAATGCGCCCTCAAGGTAGTGGCATGCAAAAAAATTCTAAGTATGAAGTTCATCCTCCATCAGGGGCAAAATTTCCCAAGGAGAAGAAAGTCAAAGCTAGTCAACAATGTTCATCCAGCATCAAGGCCTAAATGTGCCCAGCTCAAGGTAGTGGCATTAAAAATTACTAAGTATGAAATTCTTATCCTCCTCCACTGGCAAAATGCGCCCAAGGAGAGAAAAGGTCAAAGGTCAAATGTTTTCATCCTGCATGAGGGGTAAAATGCGCCCAAAATGGGCCATGTAAAGACAAAAAGAGGAAGTTAAAGGGGCACCTATTAGGGGCGTTACAAGTCTTATCCCTCATGCATGCTAATATGCGCCAACCTCCAGGCAAGACATGCAAAATATTTTCCAAGTGCAAGAATCTCGTCCACCTCATATGCCAAAATGCGCCCATGTTTGAAAAGGGTCAACAAGTCAAAAGGATAGGCGTGGGAAACTTTATCCTTCTCACAGGCCAAAATGCGCCCAAAAGAGGGCATGTGAAGACAAAATGGGGAAGGCGTTAGAAATGTTATTCTTCCACAAGTATAATATGTGCCCAAGGTGTGAAATGAAAGTGCTAGGCGTGGTTTTCTCCTTCATGTGTCACTTGCGCCTAAGGTGGTGGTGTTAAAATGGCTAAGGCATTGAAGTATTGCTAAGGTGTTGAGAACGTTCTCCATATTACATGAAGTGCGCCTAATGTTTAAGTGGAGAATGTTGCAAGGTGTTGAATAATACATGCCTAGGCGTTGAAATTGCCAGATGAAAAAATAAATTAAGTGTGAGGCGCCTTCAAGGAAAATTTTCCAGGTGAAGTGGATAAAAATTTTCTCACCACTGGCAAGATGTATTGAAGAATGAATTTTTCTAAGGGAAAATTTTTCAAAAGAAATGCTAAGTGATTCAAAAAATTTCTAAGGCACAAATGTTTTCTCCCTTAGAAAAATGCCTAAGTCTGGAGAGGTGATGGAATTTTCTTGAGGCGTGAGCAAAATTGCCAGAGGTGAAGTCAGTGACTGCCAGCGTCACGGGGTTGATAAAGTTTTCAAGTCAGAGTAAAGAAATACGCTCCAGGGTGAAGAAATGAAATAAATTGTTGAAAATTATTTTTCCAAGGTTCAAAATTCAAGAAAATTAAATGAACCCGTTCATTGTGCACCCATGGGTTCGACGCATTCTGAAGGAAATTTTCTTCTGGGTATTGGAGATTATCGATGAGGAGTTGATTTTAAGGTCTTCCATGCTTCGCTGCAGCCTTCAGGATGAAGATTTTGATGGGCACTGGATTGATGAGTTTTCCTAAGGGAAATTTGAAAATTTTCTAAGGCCAAATGAAGAAAATGTGTTTTCAAGGTGAAATTCTCTAGGTGATGAATTTGAAAGGAACTGCCTAGGTGAATTCGCTCAAATTCTTTGTGATGATAATCTTCTTGAGCCAGAGATGGATAAAATCAAAGTTGTCAGAGCTCCAGCAGGTGAAATGAATTTCTTGAGGATGCAGTTGAAGTTAATATTGTCAAAGATGATACGCCCTTGGGGAAGATGGGTTGAAAATTTGGCTAAGGCATGAAGAATCATGAAGAAAGCAGATGCTGGCTAGCAGGGGCGATGAACGTGAGAATCTTGGTAAGTAAGTTAAATTTATATTATGAAATGTTCTAATACCCTTCTCCTTGCTTGTTTTGCAGGAGAAACGTTGAGGCCAAGCGTTGATGATTTAAGTGATCCAAGATGATATTTCCACTTCGAAGGAAGAAAAGTTGCGAGAAAATGGCTAAGTGTTGTGGCCCAAGTAAACAAAGGAGAAACGTTTTCAAAGCTTAAGATGGAGAAAATAATGTAAGCTCGAGCGAAGTTGAGGAACGACGCCAAGAGAGAAGATCAAGGGCAGTGTGAACGCGTTTCAAGATTGGAATCTTCTAGAAGGATGATGGTGGACATTATGGCTCATTTATTACCCCCACTCTCCTTTGTGGTGGTTTTTAGGGCAAATCTTATTTAGGGCTGAGGTGGCGCAATCTGGGCCATCCAGTCGATTGTAATCTGAGTCGTCCGTTGGACTTGGCCAACTATAAAAGGGGGAGTCCCCCTCATTTGTAATTCATTAGAAGTAGAGTTTAGACTTCAGACTAGAGAGTAGAGCAGAGGTACTTTAGTTGTAATATCTTAGCATAGTAGTTTAGATTGAAAAGGAAGGAAAGTCTTCCCTTTGGATACTTTGTAAGAAGTTGTCATGTATGCTTTCATAATAAAAGAATTTTCATTGATGGTGAATTCTTCTTTGTTGTGAATAGTTGTTGAGGCTTCTTCGTCCTTCTAATTCACGTAGCATCTTGAAGTAGCTTAAAGTAAAGTAGATTTCATTTCATGCACGTACTTAGCAATTGTGGAATGTGGTGCTCGATTTGAACAAGACTTCGTTTGTCCATACCACTAGCGGGCTCGCTGACGGTGGGTTCGCCTTGCGTGGTCAACTGGAACTTTGTGAAGCTTAACTTCGATAATGGTTTATGTGTTGGCATGCGTCATGGTGATGGTGTCTTCATGCTAAATCGTGATCTGAACATCTTAAGTCACTCCTCTGAAGATTGCACCAGTTTCGTGGAAGCTGTCCGAAGTGAGGCAAAACGGAGCTCGGTTGAAGCTTGTGAGAATTGATCACCATGTCCCACACCCTAGAGTAGACTAGAACACTCTTATCCCTACACCCTTTTAAATTCAGTTCATTTTTGGTTAGAATTAGGAAACTTGTGCTCACCTGCCAAATCATTTGAAATACGCGAAAGCCCTTAGTCTACTGTCTGTTGTCAGCTGTCGAACAATTGTGTAAGTCCCCTTGACATACCAACAATATCACATTGAGCCAACTGAGTCTATTCGCACTTAAGGAACCTTGGAGTTGAAAGCATGATCTTACTCGCAATCTTAGCATGCTGAATACTTTGTTCAAGAGAGGATAGAGCATCCGTTGGGAGACTTTATTCTGTGTTGGTGCGGTCTCAAAAACCACGTCAACAAGACCTTTCTAAGTATAGAAACTTTCCAAAAATAGAAAATTTCCGAAAATAGAAACTTTCTAAAAATAGAAAAAACAAACCCTAAAAAATAGGGAACTTTGTTTGGTCCAAAAATGCCAAAAATGAAAAATCGAAAAAGCAAATTTCCTAAAAAGTAGGAAGTCTCAGAATTGGCCGAATTCACAGTCAATCTTCGTTTCCTGGGCCTTCTGAGCGCTTCCATGACGTCTACGTACTGATTCAAGCATGAATTACTGACTTGGCTTGGGTAACTTTCGACAAACTGACTTGAAACTCTTAGCGAAGTGGTCTCACGAAACTGTTGCAAGGAGACAAAACCCTAAAAACTAGCAGGCAACTGGGGGTCCCCATCAGCAATGGGGCGATGTGTGAAAAGGTCACAACAGGTCTCCAAATGCACCCAAGTTATCTAGCTATGAAGGACATGAAAAAAGTTTCTAAGGCATTACAATTTCCTTCACCACCCCCTAAATGCGCCCAAAATGATAGGGAAAAGGACAAAAGTTTGTGGAAATTCCTTCACCACCTTGCATATGCGCCCAATATGGAAGAGGTTGGAGGAAGCATTAAGGCGTTGAAGAACAATTTCCTCCTCTACCCCCTAGATGCACCCAAGTGAGCTAGGAAAAAGACAAAAAGGGTTGAAAGTTTCTCCTCAACATGCAAAATGCGCCCATGTCATCTTGCCTTGAAGGACGTTGGAAATGTTCTAAGTGTCAAAAATTCCTTCACCACCCCCAATATGCGCCCAAGGTGAAGGTGGGTGGAATAAAAGTTTTTAAGTTGTTGAAAATTCCTGTGCACTTAGTGAAATGCGCCCATCTCTAAGAGGTGTGAAGAAAAAGTAACCAAGGCGTTGGGAAATTCCTGCTTGACATGTCAAAAGCGCCCAAGTTGGAGGTAGGTCTAGGAAATAAGTAAAGTGTTGTTTAATTCCTCCTTGACCCCCTAGATGCGCCCAAGTGAGCTAGGAAAAAGACAAAAAGGGTTGAAAGTTCCTCCTCAACATGCAAAATGCGCCCAAGGATATTGAAGGTGTTGGCTCTTTGAAAAATGTTCTAAGTATTGCTAATTCCTCCTTGGTACTTGAAATGCGCCCAACTTGCTAGATGGATGAGAAAGTTTCTAAGTGTTAAATTCCTACTTGACATGTCAAATGTGCCCAAAGTGAAGAGATAGTGGTGATGAAATATATGCTAAGTGTTAGGAATTCTTCCTCACACCCTCAAATGCGCCATGACTGGAGATGAATGGGAGGAAAATATCTAAGGCAAAATTCAAAATTCCTCCTAGACCTCTCAAATGCGCCCATGTTGGTAATGATATTTAAATTTTTTTCTAAGGCACAAAATTCCACCTCTAGAGAAATACGCCTAAGCCTGAGAGAGGATGATAAAATTTACTAAGGCATGGATAAATTGGCAAGAAGAAGTCAGAATGCGCCAGCTTCATGAAGTTGAAGAAGATTTCTAAGGCAAAGCAAGAAAAATACGCCCAGAGATGAAGAATGAAGATAAATTTTGATGGCAAAATATTTTCCTAAGGTATAAAATTCAAAAATTAAATGAACCCCTTCGTTTGTAGACCCATGAATTTGATGCTTTCTGGGGAGAATTTTCTTCTGGGTACTGGATATCTTCAACAGGGAATTGAGTTTAAAATCTTCCACACCTTGCCAAGGATTTTAAGATGAAGATTTTTGATGGGTGCCTGAATAATGAAATTTCCTAAGGAGAATTAAAATTTTTCCTAAGGCAAAGAAGTAAATATTTTTAAAAATAAAATTGCCTTGGTTGGTGAAATTGAAATTGATTGCCTAGATGATTTTGACTGAATTTGAATAATCTTCTTGAATTAGAGATGGATAAAATCAAGGTGTCAATGCCTCAGCTGGTGAATGAATTTCTTAAGAGGGTGTAGTTGAAGTTAATATTTTCAAAAGATGATGAAGTGAGGTATGCCTAGACCAGTGGAGATGAATCTTTTTGAAATTTTAGAAGGTCAAAATATTCTAGATGCCAAGCGCCAAGTGTTGCAGCTGCCTGAGGAGGGAAATTCGAATTCTTGCAGTGGAGTAGTGGAAATTTAATAACTCAACTAAAATTAGCTTCTTCTAGAATTCGACTTGGCTATATGAGCTGTGAAGTTTTTTTATTTTTCTCCGTCAACTAGCAAGTTCGACTTGAGCTCTAAAGTGAAAGAAGATTGCAGTGTGAGGAAAGTTGAGTGTGGAGAAATTTGAAGTTGAGCTTTGGTGTTGAAATGTGAAGTTGAGAAGTTGCTGAAGCTAAGTTGGCCGAAATTTCTCTGAAGTGTTGAAGTTGTATTGCTGCAAGTAAATTCTCTAAGTGTTGAAAGTTTGAAGTTGCTGCAGGAGGTGTTGAGGTTTGAAGATGAAATTCAGTGCTGAAGCTTCTCATTTTTCGAAAGTCTGCTGGCAGCCCCAATGTGATTTTATTTTTCTAAGTTAAATTCTAATGACTATCTTTTGTTTTTGCAGAATGGCTGAAGTGAGAGTGATTGGCAGGGAAAATAATGCTGAATCCAGCAAGGAAAATGCGTCCAGACAAGCTGTGATCAAGAAGCTGAGCAAGTCTTTCCTGCTGGAGTCGAAATTCTCTCTGAGGTTGGGGAAGTTGGCTTACACGAACTTGGGCTCTTTCAACATGGAAGCTTTCAAAAGTCGAATAATGGGAGTTGGAGGCCATCGTCCATCAATCACTTCACATAATATTGTCAGAAGTAGACTTTATGCAGCTGCTGGTTTTCCACCAGCAATTCAGTGTCCGGAATTGATCATGGAGTGTGCTAACTGTTACAACCCAGAGCAAAGGTCTATTGTCTCGCCTGATGGCAGATTGTTTGCCAACCTCACGCCTGCAGCTATTGGCGAGGCATTTGGAATTCCCTCACATGAGAAGATGATCTACAAAACGAGAGAACGTGTTGAACGTATGTATGCCTCTACATTTGACGGATGTGCTGATATGATAAAATTTCGTTGGATGAACAAGCCCAAGCCCACTCGCACGAAGTTGCCAAAGCAGATAATCTCAGATGATTTGAAGTAGGAATATTGTGATTTGATCATGATGCTCAGCAGAGTTGGAGGATGCCCCCAGGTGTTCATTTTTGAACCTCAGATGTTTTATTACATCAATCTTGTGCTGGAAGGCAAGGAGTTTATTAATTGGGCAGTAATGATTAGTGATAATTTTCATGAGCACCTCCGGAGTTTGAGGAGAATGAAGAAATTTTACATGGGCTTGTACATTATCTACATGTTGGCTCGTATGACGAAGTACAGAGGAATATCATACAAGGAGCCAATCGGGTGTGGCTCTCAGTAGTTCAAGATTCATGAGGCTTGTCCGCAGCTACACTTGACGAGCACATCTCATTACAAGAGAGTCAATGACGCCTTCACCATGCACATAACGAGATCACTTCAACAAAGAACTCATCACATGATCTCCAAGGAAGCTCAAGAGTTGATAGAAAGGTACGGATGTTGGTTTATCCAATTTCCGAAATTTACTTATATTAGGCTGCAAGGGTTCTCTTCATATCCATATAGGCTGCCCAGATACCCTATGAACAAAATATTGATGTTAGAAATATCTAGGCAACTCATTGCCTACGATAAGATTCAGAAGTAAAAGAAGAAGGGAGGATTTGACTTCCCGATTATCATGGGAAATTCAGATGAAGTGTGTCCTTCACTGCAGGCAGCCAAGGAAGCTGAAAATGAGCTTCAGTTTTTCCATCTTTCTTACCACACTAACAGGCAGTATTATGATCCTCACAGGAATATCAGATGGATACTATTAGAGGAGTTCAGACATAAGGAAAATATTAAAGATTTTTGGGCTAGTGCGTTGGATGAGGCTGAGGTAAGAAAAAGGATGTTTTCAAGATTACCTTTGAGCATGATTAGGGAGTGCGAGATTATTCCAGTGCCGGACCAGGTAGATGAGGATATGAATGTTCTTCATCCAAATTATGAGACAGTAAGGGATACACCACTCCCACTTCCAGATTGGTCGGAGTCGGAGATTGTGGATTTGGATACACTTAGCATACCAGTCCTGACATTCACCAGAGGATGGGTTGAGAGGCATGTGAATAGGCTTAAGAGCAGATCCATCCCTCTTACTTACAACTTGATGGGAGATCATAGGTCGCCGACTGTTACGAAGAAGAAGCAGATTGCTCGAGCTCCAGAGTCACAAAGGAAAGAACCAGTCTAGCCAGAGCCTCCGAGAGTCGAAGTGGCATTACCTACGCCATTGGAGACTCATTCTCCAAGTATACAGGAGATTTCATTGTTTGCTGATCAAAGGAATATATTGAATAAGGAACAAGAATTACAAGAGGCAAATCAACCACCTCGAAGGGAGTTTGTTGGCCAGGGTGTCAACGTGCCTATCAGAGATAACCAGCAGGAAGAGGATGAAGAAACGGCCACAGATACACACTTCCAGTAGGGGATTGAGGCAGCATTAGAGGATGACACTGTTACGGGGCAAGAAGCCCAAGGTTTAGGGGATACTCAGCCTGTAGAAGTTGGTGAGCCTCGTCAGAATGAAATTAGAGAAGAGGTCTGTGAATAAGAAGCAAGGAATGAGCAGCCACTTAGTATTTTAGATTTACAACAGGTAGTACTGGATTGGCTCAGAGATAGAATGAGGAGGAGCCCCGTTGAGGAAACTGATCCAACAGTTGAGATGGAGGGATTCCTAAGTAGGATGAGTGTGCCTCCAACAAAGAAGAGAGCTAGGAAATTTTCAAAGATTTCAATAGATGAAGATGGCTCTCACACCCTTCACGTGGCTGTGCCAAGGGTTGAGTGTGATTGAGATGATGCTGTTCCAGAAAACTGTGTGATTACCACCATGGAGTTAGGTCACCCCACGGGAGCACAGATAATTGAGGAGTGTGATAACTCGTACCAGGCACTCAAAGACAGATTACTCCGGACTGAGGGAAAATATAAGAAATTGAAGAAGGATCACAAGACATTGATTGGTTACGTACAACATTTGTCTCGTCCTTGTGGGAAAGAGAATCCGGTGATTGAGCTTCCAGCCGAGTTTCCTAGAGTCTGTTAGCAGCTTGGAAGACTTGAGGAAGATGGCACAGGAGGCGGATAAGTGGGTTGCTGGCGTTCGTGCCGAGACATAAAAGTTTATGGAGGATCTTGCTCATGCTTATCAGCAGGCTTCCAACATTATGGCATGAATGGATGCAGTTGATCAGGCTTGGGGCGATGCTCATATCTATCAGAATAGGGTTGTTCAACGTCTAGAGGCTTTGATGCATAATCCCATTCAGACTTCGGTTGAGGGAGGCGTGATCAAGGAGGGTGATAGATATGATTTCACCAGCTGGTACTCTTCAGTTGTCACAGGCCGAGGATTCTTTTATGTAGCACAAGAAGATTCGGCCAGAGTCAGAAAGGCCATGAGGAATATTATAGATGTGGTCCTAAACACACTCGAGGCTATCTTTGCTAGGAGATTGACTTCAGAGGAAGTAACTACAGATAGTTTGAGGAGTGGATTGACGCCTTTCTTTTCAGAGGTGAAGACTTTTGTGCAGGATGACTTTGAGAACACTTCGACTTTCTCCAGCCTGATTCAGAATACCCAGGATGCCTTGACTGCTTGGAGGAAGTCTTGCACTCGACATGGGCAGATGGTAACAGTACTTGAGTTTCAGCTTGATCATATCCCGCCTATTTCAATTCAGGAAGTTGAAGCAGTACTGGCCAGGTTCATTGATTTTGCGGCCAAGGAGAAAGAAAATGGAAATGCCCTTTTGGATGATGATCTTCTGGAAGACAAGGGTGGGCATTAATTGCCTATGCTATTTTGAGAGTGATTGGAGGATCCACATTTCATTTATTACCCCACTCCTCTTGGTGGTGGTTTTTAGGGTGAATCTTGTTTACCGATTGTAATCTGAGCCGTCCATTCGACTGGGCCAACTATAAAAGGGGCATCCCCCCTCATTTGTATCTCATTAGAGATTAGATCAGAGAATAGAGCAGAGAGGCTGATAGAATAGTTGAGATAGCTTAGCATAGTTTGTTAGCATAGCATAGTTTGAAGGAGAAGGAAAGTTTTCCCTTGAGAACTTTGTAAGAAATTGTTGTGAAAACTATCATAATAAAAAGAGTTTCATTGATGATTTTGTCTTTCGTTATGAGCAGCTAGCAAGATTTCTTCGCCCTTCTACTTCAAGTAGCTTTGATTAGAGTAATTTTCATTTTCATGCAAGTAGTAGTTAGTTGTGGATTGTGGTGTTTGATCAAGGCAGCTTCATTTAATCCATACCACTAGCAGCTTGCTGACGACAAGTTTGCCTTGTGTGGTCGACTGGAACACTTTATAAGCTTAACTTCGGTTACGATTCACGTCTTGGCATGTGTCGTCGTGATGGTGTCTTTATGCTGAATTGTGACTTGAACTTTCCTTACTACCCCCTTGAAGATTGCACTGACTTTGTAGAGGTTGTCCAACGTGAGGCGAAGCAAAGTCTGGTTGAAGCCGGCTGAAATTGATCCCACGTTCCGCTTTAGGATAGAACTTAGATCTTCTAAACCTTGCACTTATCTAAATTCAGTACATTTTTGGTTAGTATAGGAAACACGTACCTCATTGCCAAATCATCCATATTGCATGAAAATCCCCTTCCATCATTAATCTGTTGTCAGCTACTACATCTAAACAATTGTGTAAGTCCCCTCGTGAAAATAGCATATCACAACGAACCAACTGAGTGTATTCCATTGCATTGAAGGAACCTTGGAGTTGAACGTACGATCTCTCTCGCAATCTTAGCGTACAAAATACTTTGATCAAGAGAGAATGGAGTAGCCGTTGGACACTTTATTCTGCTGATTGGTGTGGTCACAAAAATCACATCAGCAGTTCCCAAGGTCAGCTCATTATGCAATGAATGGGGACATTTGGCAATTTATTGTCTCCCAAACCAAAGCAAGACTAGGCTTTTCTATAGATGTGTGGGCCTAGGGATCATGATGATGCCAACTATCTAAAGCATAGTTGGAAAAATCGACTTGCCAAAAGATTAGCCAAGCCCAAAATTGACGAGTTTCTAAAAACTTGGCAAAAATCAATGAAAAACTCGGGAACTTAAAAAATTGCTTAAATTTCATTAGAAACACATTTTTTTTTGCAAAATTCAGTGACAAGATGAATCCAATGAGTCCATAAATGAGTACAAAAGTGTTTTCTATTAAATTTGATTGACTTTAATGCAAATTGATTACAAAATTGCATTCTCATGTGGAATCCTGATGGCTGAAAGCTTGATAGTCTAATGCAAATTACAAAAGATTGTTGAAAATGAAAATAGTAAAACTAGAAGTAAATACTAAATACAACATCTTACACCTTCCTCTTCCCTAATCTAGTCAAAGCTAGGGAAGAGGTAGATGCTCTAGTTCTACGAGTACATGGTGCCGGTGGCTCCTCGGTTGGCATGGAAGGCTCTGGCTGAGGCTCGACCACTAACCTGGAAATATCTGGCTCTTGCTGAGGCTCGACCACTATCCTGGAAATATCTGGCTCTGGCAATGACTCCTCATCCTCACGAATGTCCTCCAACCCTACATCTCCTGTTGGTAATGTGTTATATCAGAAGATTCTTGCATAGGAGTGCTTTGCATTGTTTGTAGCATTTGATGCAATCTAAATTTAAATGTAAATTCCAACACATGGATTTTGTCAAAAGTGTAGAATATCATCAACCAAAGTCATGTAATAGAGCACATCTCTCTAATAATGGAAATATTGAACTGTTTTATCTTTGATGTTTTGCTGTGTGCATGTGTTGTTGCTATGGCAAAGGAAGCACGCATGGAAGACTTCTCCTTCGCATAACTTGCTCTCTTTTTTCAACTCCTCAAACCACTTCCATGGGGTGCAAGTTCTTGTGGGACAATCTCATCTCCTAAAAGATAATTTGCACTCACCTTGAATGCCTTTCGGCTTTTCCCTTCTCAAAAGGCTGTCCACTCCTAACGCCTTCTTGCTTTTACCTAAATTGTCATGGAACCTTATGCAATTTTTGGCACCTCGGAGTTGCTGTTCCATCTTCTTCGAAGCCTCTTATAATATTTGTTACAATATATGGCAATGTTTTAGACTTGCAACAATATCTGTTACAATGATCAGATGGACTACAACCACCTTAAGATCGAGAGATGGGCTCATAACCACCTATTCCAATGCACGATGGACTTCAAAATCACCATAAACTGAGTCTTAACTCCATACAAGATTGATTACAGATTTTTGCAGTGCTAAGATGACACCCAAGAGCTCACATATCGATTGAACAACCCCAAAATACACCTACAACTACTCTCACAATGAATGAGGTAGCTGCAACACACTAGGAAGAGTGAAAGGATGGCCTAAAACCACCTTACAATGAGAGCTACTCGCACTCCAATAGTGGAGAAGCATTAATGATCTTCCATGAGTCTCCCATACATGGTAAAAGTCAAACCAACCGATGAATTGCTATATGTAAATTTGGTTTTCCATTTCACAGAGAGAGCAATAAACGAGATCCTTGGGAATATTGACTAATTGTTATATCTAATTGTATTTTTTAGAAAGAAAAAAATGAAAATTATGTAAACAATAATTCTGTTAAAATAATAATATGTATAATATAATATAAATTTTAATAAATGAATTCTGAGTTAAATAATTAAATTTATATAATAATTATGTTAAATAATAATATAATATAATAAATAATGCATAACATAATTTTTTTTGATATATTAATCAGGCACAAAAGGGGGGGCCTAACCCCAAATACATAGTTTAACATGCCCTCATGACATTACAAAATTACAAAAAAATTATAACATTGACTTCGATACCCTCCGAGCACTCCTTTTGGCCACGGCCACACCTTCCCCCAGTCTGCTCCTTCCCTAATCTTCGCAGCTTGTTAGCAACGCCAACATTGCCATTTCTCCCGCTAGGTTGCTAGCGCTAGTTATCTCTTTCAGGAGGCAAATATTGCTTGTCACCTCCACCTTTCGAGCTTCCATGTTTTCACCAATGCTTCAAATTACAAAGGGGATTCAAAGGCCATTGATTTGCAGGGTAAGTTGTTGCCAGACACAGCTGATTGGTCTTAGGCCCAGTCCCCCCACAGCCATGTTGAGATAAAACTCCATGGCTTCACGCCACCGAACCTTGACTAAACGACACATCAACAAACGAACTATAGCAATCTCTTCCTGCACCTGAAGAAGCCACGCTAGAAACATGGAAGAGATATCCGAATCAACTCTGAATCTATAGGTAGAAAGAAGGAATCTGACGCCCATAATTTGTTTTATCATCACTAAGGTATCCTCTTCTGTGGCATTAAAAATTCGCTTGAGTCTTGTGTCCGACACCACACCTCAGAAAGCCATCTGCCTCTCCTTGGAACCCAAACAAATTGTGGTCTCCATCACCTTCTCTATTGTTTACGCACCCTTGAAGCTTGCTTTAAACACTCACCGCCGTCTCCCGTGTCCTTCAACATTAAACACTCTTGACATACCTTCCTTGATCTTGGCCCCTCGTAATCTGCTATGCTAACTCGCTCGTGTGAGGCGATCGACATTAAACTCTGGCATCTCGCCGAGTTCCTCCTCATTACTAATTTCATCTTTTGAAATTTGTTCAGCATCAATGTTGCCCTCTCTATATATTTGTGAGATTTTAAAGTCTTCGAAGTCCAATAGGTCCTTGACAATATGAGATCGCCATTTATCCAATTTCCAGTTGGGGGTTGTACCCCTTCGAATTGCATTGATTGTTATCAATGAATTGCCTGTGAAGTGAAATTTTTGCACACCTCGGCCTTTTGCACAGGTTTATGCCCAGCCATGTAGCCTGAAACTCTGCTTCATTATTGGTTCCATCCTTCAGTTTTTTTGCCCACTTAGAGTTGTATAAGAGTTGTAGCATGAAATCTAATTAGAAGAATGAGTACATGAAATCGACTTCAAATTTTTTGTCCTTGGTAATTTTAATTATGAAACCTAGATCCATGTAAAATTTACTTCTATTAAAGGCAGGGAACAAGGCAGCTTATGAAAGGGACTTCTTCCATGAATATAATGTTCTCTTGAAATACATAGAGGCTTGTATAAGGCATGATCAATTCTTGTGTACTCATCTTCATTGCCACCATCATAGAAGCAAGCATGGTATAGATCATGGGCATCTTTTACAATAGACTTGTATCATGGACTAACTATAGGGTGAATCCCACAACTATTGCACGACATGCCGTTGTGAAATACCTTGCGAGTATTCTCAATAATACCCATATTCCTCTTTGTCCCATAATCATGTATGTTTCTAATTGGAGGGCTCAAGGACCAGCATGATCATCAAAACCAGACTTAACATTAGTAATGCTTTGTTCACCATTTTCATTCTTGAAAGATGGTGCGTTATGGTTTGTGCTAGTGCCATTGATAGAGCCTTCCCATGTGAAGTCTTTCCATATACTACAAGTTGCTCATCCACTTTCTTCTTAACATTAAGAACCTGAAAAAAATCAGTGACACCAAGTTCTTTGAAAACATGTCATTGTGACAAGTTCCATGTATGCAATTCACTAGAGAAATATTGTAGGTACACATTGTTCTAAAATTTCTTTTATGGCATTTGCAGGGCAGATGCTAACAAAGATCGTGGAATTTGCTTTTACATTTGCTTGAAGTTTCCTAATCCTTTACAACAAATCCATTTTGTATGTGTCTTGCAATCATTGCATTCCATTCGACCACATTTCTTTGAAGCATTTTGTCAAAAAAATCTTATGTGCTCTGTCTAGGTTTCCACGTCTATGTATATGTCTACTAGGGCAGTTGAGACTACAACTTTTGATGAAATTGCTTTATGCTTTCAATGGACATCCATACTCTATTTAGAGCAAGCCACGGGTGGAGAGGATGCTGGCAAAGGTTGTGAAATGCGGCTCTACACATTACATTTGCTTGAGAGTTTCTAATGCCTTTACAACATATCCATTTAGTGCAGATTTTATTTCTTTAAGTAGTTATAATAACTATTTGTTTTAGTTATCAACTCTTTAAGATGACTTCACAACCTCGTTAACAATTTAAACAAGTTTCAAAACTTATTAAAATGCTTGACATGATGCATTTCAGGTCTTGGAATAGGTTTTGAAACCTTATAAAAGTGTCGCCTTAGTGTATTTTGGGAGTTGGAAGGAGTTTCACAACCTTATTAAAGTGCTACTATAGTGTATTTTGGCAAGTTGAATAGGTTTTATAACCTCTTAAGAGCTTCGAAAATAGCTTGACATTTTCCTTATATACATTCCTTTGCATTTATAATAAGGTATGAAAAGCATGTTGGGTACCACCATATGTTTCAAAACCACTATAAATCTCTAACAAGGATTATGACAATGAATAGTTAACCATTTTTTGCATGCCTAAGATAAGTTGTTGAAGTATTATTGGGAGCCAATGAAGATTATGTAACCTCTCCATAAATTTCATAACTTTCAATTGGAAGCACGTCTTTTCTTGAAAACTAGCCACATCACATGAAATGCTCCCACAAAGTCTGTTGCAAACATGTTTTGATCTAGCCTCTTTGAAATTCCCAAATTAATTGTTTTCACAACTTGTTGGAAAAATAACGAAAATTTAATATCTCCCAAATGGAAAGGAATACTACTCCGAAAATTTGCCACATTGTGCAGAATGGAGATATAATCATCCATGTAAAACCATTTTATCCCAGCTCAAATGGATCTCTAAATTTAATTGTTTTTGTGAATCTTGTCAAGCTATGTAACTACTCTAAGGATATGACTGAAAAGTTAGGCGATCTTGCTTAGAACTAGCACACAACTCATTATAATCTTGATGCAATTAATTCACATGAACTTGAACACACATAGCATTATTGAGATGGAAAATTATGACAGCTTGGTGCAGAAGATAAATGGTGCCAACATCTTGCGACTACACATGCAAATTGATGACTTTGATCTAGTGAACGATTTAATGTTCAAGGGTGATTAAAAAATGATTGCAACTAAGATCAACTTGCTCAAAAGAGTTATCATGAAAGAAGGTGTTGACGCTTGGTGACACTTGTATAGTTCACAATAAAGGAAAAGTCAAAAATTGTCGAGTTCAAAAACCCGAACAACAAAGCCATATCAAAGAATGCATCATTTGTCAAAAGAATAAAATGGAATAAACATTCCTTGTAGGTCTTTTGCAGCCCTTACCCATCTCGGAGCAGAAATGGGGAAGTGTTTCGATAGATGTCATCATGGGACTTCCTAAAGTCCAAAGGATTGTATATATGTTGTGGATAAACTAACAAAGTATTCACATTTCTTTGCCATCTCTTTAGATTTTAACACACCACAAGTGGCTGATTTGTTCTTCAAGGAAGTTATGAAACTCCATGGACTACCCAAGAGCATCATGAGTGATAGAGAGTTGTTTCATGAATTCGTTCTGGCAAGAGCTCTTCCTTTTGGTAGGAATTGAGCTCACCCCCAACACCAACTACCACTCGCAAATAAGATTGAGATTGTGAGTACATGGGTGGAAGGTTATTTGAGAATTTATGTTGCTAATCAGCAGAAGACTTGGATCAAATGGCTCTACTTGGGGGAGCATTGTTACAACACTGCCCACCACATGTCAATCAAGATGA
This sequence comes from Sequoia sempervirens, assembly GCA_007258455.2. Classification (NCBI taxonomy): domain Eukaryota; kingdom Viridiplantae; phylum Streptophyta; class Pinopsida; order Cupressales; family Cupressaceae; genus Sequoia; species Sequoia sempervirens. Next base: position 99,586 of record VDFB02386876.1, read on the forward strand.
CACCATTCCTGGCCTTGTACGGGTATGAAGCCCAAAGCTTCATTGATCTCATTCTAGCGGATACCAAGGTATTGGGAGCAAGTGATGTGATCAAACAAAGTCAAGACATTCTGAAGTCACTCAAGAATAATCTCCAGTAGGTTGAAAACGAACAAAAGATGTATGTAGACCGTCATAGAATCGAGAAAACATTTGATATTGGAGACATGGTTTTTGTGGGATTGCAGCGATACAAGCAATCTTCCTTGAAGGCAAGTGAGTTAGAAAAGATAAAACCGCTTTTCTACTAGCCTTACATAATTTTGAATATGATTGGTAAAGTGATCTATGAGTTGAAGTTGCAGGCGGGAAGCAATATACATAATGGTTTTCATTTGTCTTGCCTCAAAAAGGTGCTTGGAAAGTATATAGAACCTTTGGATGAGTCGTCTTTGATTGATGAGGATGGTAAGTTGGCTTTGATTCCCGAAGCAGTGATGGATGTAAGAGAGAGGAAGTTGAGAAACAAAAGCACCAAGGAGTACTTGATTTGGTAGAAAGATCTTCCAATGAAGGATGCAACTTGGGAAGGTCCATAGATAATGGAACATCAGAACCTGCAATTGCTTGAGAACAAGCAATCTTGAGCAGAGCAACTTGTTATGTGTTGTTTCCAATCAATCTAAGTCTATACATATTAGGTTTGTACTTGTGTCTTCCCTTTTTTTCTGTCTGTTGTGTGTTTTCCCTTCTTGAGCATGGCTTTTCTTCCAACTCTGCTTTTCCCTTGTTAAAGTTTCGAACTTCTCCATCTTGTCATGCCTTCCATCTATCCTTCGCCCCATCATTGTCTTTGTCGGAATTTTGGACTTGCCCTTATGGACATGCCCTTATGGACATGCCCGTTGCTCAATGTCTTGACTTGTAGTTTGAGTCTTGTGGTATGGCCAACCGTCGATCCCTGATATTTCTGCCCATGTTTCCTTTCCCCTCCTAACTTCCCAGCATGTGCCGTATTGTTTCTAGTAGCCTATTTTTGATGCCATAACTTTCAAAGTGGAATCCTTCTTGCCAATGATCACTGTTTGAATTTGAAGACGTGGGTGTGCTTAGTGGCTGACTTATTTTATTTGTGAAGGATATAAAAGAGCAAATGTTTTTCATTTGGGAGCATCATCTACACTTAACCAAATTCCTTTTAGAATCCATTTTGAGCACTTGTGTTCAAGTGTGGGAATCCTAGGACAAAAATTCTAATGGTTTCAGAGGGCAATCTCATACAAAGTTTGTATTTGAGCTTCATTGGACATGGATTTAAGCCACATTGTATTGATCTGTTTTGTCATTGCTGTTGGTATGAATTGTTATTGTAGTTACTGATATTGTAGAACCATTTGAATGTAATATAGTGATTATTGTAATAAGAAAGAGATTGGGATTTACGCTTGTTATTTATTGTTCATTATAATAAGGAGATCAGGAGTTATGTTTGTCATTTGCTGTTTGAAATGTAATGATATTGCTGATGCATAAACATGTAATTTTTAATCCAAGTTGTCTAAGATTTGATTGAATACTAGGCCCCGATAGTGTTCTTATCCAACTAATAAGTGTTTGTGGAAGGTGAAGAATCAAATTTGCATTATTGTTTTGGCTTGGGACATTACACCCCAGTTAACTATTTTTAGCCATTTGGGAGTTACTTTTGAGTCTTTGACCATGACTTGACTCCTGGATTTGGGTGTTATACTTGGAGGTATTATGATAATGGGAGGTACAAATTAACCAAGATTGGACCCTTTTGATTCCAGCACCACACTTGGAGGGGAAGGCATGGAAATATGAGTTTGGATTTGTTGGTAAGCGGATTGGCACCTCAAATGATACTTGATTCGCCCAATAGAAAGTGGCAATAACGCTCCAACAGTTGGAGAGATTGCTTGTGAAACAACAATCTTCCTCTGCGTTTGAGAGGGGCAGCTTTCTTGTATAATAGGGGTGTTTTTAATTTGTGTACTTTTAACCTGAAAGTACATAAAGGCGAAAGGGAAAAACTAAAGGAAAATGAACGAAAGAAACCCCAATAGTAGACCTACAAATACCAATTGAGATTTCACAACGCTTGACAAATTGCGAAAGTGGGTTTATTTGATATCATGAAATATGTTTTGATATGTAATAATGATGAAAGAAAGATAACAAATTTCAACATACAAGGAAACAAGTTACCTTTTCATGTTCAAACCAAGATGCTAGGGTATGCCTATGTTTCATCAATCACAAATAAATGACCAATGGATTCCACAATTACACAAAGGGATTGCCAATTTAATATACGAGAAATCAGCAATAAAAATTCAAAACTCATTTAGGACATACGAACCAAATGCATTCCTCATTATCTTTCTGAAATTATACAATTCCAAAAACCTCTTAAGTACAAAGTGTCAAACCAAAAGCTCTGATACAACCTCTTTGCAAAGTCTTAAATGTTTTCCCTCTTCAGTAAGAGTCCCCTTTACCTTTGAAATAGCCTTGTATTTAGAGGCTTTTCCTGATAAGTAACTATTAACCACCTAGTAACTACCTAATAACTACCTTTTTGAAATACAATGGTTTAAAAAATAATAAACCTTATTCGGTTAGGATTTTTATCACTTTCCCTTCAATTTCTAACCTTTAGTTACAATAAGTGACATAAGTCACTTTTACAAAAATGCAATTTGAAACTTTTAACTTCGAAAAAGAGGCAAGTTATCAGTTTTGATGTAGCAGGAACTATGTCTTCTCCCAATCCATGAATCTTTTATTCGCTTACTAACTTGGCCTTGAAGGAAATGCACTCTGGCTGCATCCACTAAGAATTATTTCCTTTCGTGAACTCATAGTCTTTCCCAATAGCTTACAAAAGCATGCTTTCCATTGTCTTTTCTTTTAAGAACTTTTGCAAGAGTAGAATGATCAAGCTGAGGCATTTTTGCACTTCTTTCTAGAAGCCCTTACAAATTTTGTGATTCAAAGTATACCACAAAAATATAGGAGCATGCCCATTGGGACTTCCCATTATTGTTGCGGCTATAGATGCAAGATATTTAACATTCCTTGAGAGTGAATTTATGTGCTCAATCCTTATTATTTGAACACCACATGGCATAGGACATCTAACAAACTTATTCCTAAATACGTTGACATTTCCAATTGGCTTCTTAAAAGTCACCTTTGATGCCTGCTTGATAAAAGGTATCATTAGCCCAAATAAAGCTCCATCACAATGAATATAGAATCTATCCTTGGTAAGTCTTGTTTCTTCGAGTGACCGTATTACCATATCCAAATCATCAATAGCACGCTTAACCATGGTCCCAATATTAACATTTATTATAACAGGCTTTCCCTTGTTTTGGAGTAGCTTCTATTTGAAATCTGCATAGTCAATCTCACCAGAGGTTAGTGTGTCTACTTTTACCAATTCCATTCTATACATCCGTGCTTCTTTGAAAATTGAGTTATGTGCCTCTTGAGATGTATACAAAACACCATATGGAGAACCCCCCTCCCAACAAGAACACCGTGTAAATTTCCTTCAATGCCACAATTTGTAATGTATTCCAGTACTCATGTTCTCCAATTTCCAAAGACGAGCAAACCAATCCAAAACCCTAACCTCAAACTGCCTATCCATAGTTTGCATGCATGTATACCAAGCATTTACAGCTTTAACGTTTGACAAGAATTCCTTTCTCTTTCATGCTTCAATGGATTCCCATACATTGTTCTTGCATGCTCATTTTGGCACAGGATGAAAGGATGCTGGGAAAAGGCTAATGAATTTTCCATTACACTTGTCTTGTTGCGTTTGCTTTAAAGTTTCTAAAGGCTTTTTATCAAATCCATTTTGTGTGAATCTTACGCTAGGAGCATACCATGACCTGACATCTCTTGGAGGCGTTCAATCAAGCAATTCAATCATGCCATGTCTACATTTCTACATTTTGTAATCATAATTGTTGCGAGTGAGCTTGCTGGAAAATGGTTATAACTTTTTGTAACCTCTTGTCTTCGTTTTCTTTGCATGGGATTTTATCTTCTTTTGTTTCAGTGTTTCAAGTGCCTTCCACAAGTTGTTTCAAGTTTTAACTCACGATTCTCCTGTTTCATCGGTGCTTTGAATGAAAATCCCAACTCATTCAAACACAATTACACACCTTCTATGCTTTGTCAGCACTTCTCATGGTATTCACAACTCACATCGGTAATATGAAGGAAGTTATTAAGTTATTTGAAGGTATTCAAATTTCCATAGCCATCGGCATTTGGATAGGAACTCACAACTTCATCAAAGGTAAAAAGGACTTCCAAAATCAATCGAAACCCCTGATAACAAAAACATGATCCTTCCTACACATATTGCTTGTCTGATTTTGGTCTCTTTGTTGAAACAACAATCTTATCAGTGACAAGAAAAGTAGAGTAAAATCCAACACCAAATTGACAAATCAAATTGTCAGAACCAGCTTCTTTGCTATCCTTCACTGCTTTCATAAACTTGGCATTTCCAGTCTGAGCTATTGTTCTTAAGCAATCTATAAGCCCTTCTTTAGTCATCCCAATACCAGAATCCAGTAGTGTAATAGTTCCTTTTTCTTTATCTGCTTTAATTCTAATTTCGAAATCTTCACCATTTTCAAGAAGATTGGGCTCCATTAAAGCGAAGCTTGTCCAAGGAATCATTGGCTTTATTGATTAGCTCACATAAGAACACTTCCTTGTGACTGTACAAACTGTGCACTATCAAGTCTAAAAGTTGACTAATCTCTGCTTGATATTCATATTTTTCAACTGGCCCTTCGGTTGTTTCCACCTCAGCAATAGTAGCTGCACCACGAACAAAACCAGGTAAGATCATAAACCCTGACCTGAATGGAAGCGTTGATGTTAGAATTCCTTGCTTTACAGACCCCACTGATTCTAATGCCAAATTAGACAAAAACCATGGCAAAAAAGAACTGGAGGATACAGTAGTTCCTCCGTCATTATTATCAGTAACCCTATTTCATATGGCGGGCCATGGGCTTTTATTTTATGTCTATTGAGTGCATATGTTTGCATAAACCTTCACGGTTTTTGAAATTTAATTATCTTTGCAAATCTTGGTAGGTTTCATCACTACTCCTGAAGGTTTTGATTGAGACAAATGAAGATTTCACTTCAAAATGCAAGATGCTCAGCATTTGTGGATGATTGGAGATAATTTTGACTAGGAGGCTCTCAATTTAAGGATTTTGATTCAAAAGTTAAAAATTTGTCAAGTTTAAAAACAGGCCTAACAGGATTGAAGAAGGTTAGGTTCCATAGCACCGTTTTGCAAGTTGAACACTAGTGGTGGAGACCATGTTTTGCAGGTTTCAGGGAGTACAGAGTTAGCCTTTGGTCATTTGATGTTCGTTGTTATGTTTTGTAGGTGTTGATAGAGTTGTGGTAGTTCTTGTAAGATGAAAAGTATGATTTTGGTGGGAGAAATTTTGTCTAAAAATCTTTGTATTCAGTTTCAAAATATTTGATCAATTAAATCAGCAGTAATTTTGTTCCCAACTTATGATGTTTCATTGAAATCCTATATGTGGTTCCTAAAACAAATCAGATTCAGAACTTAATTTATTGTTTGTTCCATATCGTGTTGAATTTGCTTTAAGCCTAGGATTCATTTGGTGGAGCTGCAAGGAGAAGGCTTCCTTTCATTTGGCTCCCTATCCTTGACTGCATCAAATGGTATCAAAGCAGATTCAATCCTTGTGGTAGGGTGTGTATGTGATTGTCTTGTCCAAATTCCTAGGGTAGTGTCTTGGGTTGTGGGTGTAGAGGTTTGTATGTGTACCATGCCTCCTAGAAGGCAAGTTGGAGTGGATGCTTTGGAAATCAGGATGGAAGAACTTTTTCAAGATCTTCAAGTTAGAATAATTGCCATAGAGGCATATCGAAGAGACCCCAACTGTGAAGAAGACATTGAGGTGGAAGAGTTAGGAGTAAGAAGATAAAGAGCAAGAATATATGAGTTTCCCCAAAGAAGGTGAAGATAGGTTATTGTGAGTGCTTGCCAGAATTAGAAGGGTAACCAAGCTTGATGTTCCTAATTTTCTGGAACCTTGAATCCAAAAGAGATGATTGATTGGATCAGTCAATTGGAAGAGTATTTTGATTATGTTGATGTCTATGATTCTCAAAGGGTAAGAATGGCTCAGACCAAGTTAAAAGGGCATGCTGCTCTTTGGTGAAGGAAGTGTGGCATGAAAGAGTTGGGAGTGGTCATGGAAACCCATCATTGGGGGGCAACAAAAAGATAATGTATGAGGAAAATATTTAATATGCGAGGGAAAATAATTAATGCCCCATAAACAATAATTAATAAATGTTATGATAAGTTTTAATTATTAGATTTGCAGTTACTTTTCACTGGCTGATTTAACCAATGCTACCTATAGAAAGAGCTCATGTAATCTTATCATTCATCCTAATGATGGAGCACAAAGTGTTCTGAAAAATTAATCCTACTCTGCAATTTTGCCAGAAATTTTTTCCATTGCAGAAGGTTGAAGTTTTTAATCCTAAGAGTCATTACATTGTCAAAGAACATGTTGGCGCCTGAAAAAGAAAATTTCAACAATGAACCACAGAAATGGCCAATAGTATCCTGTCTTAGGTGTTATGTTTTCTTGCTCTTATTGGGAGAGATCTTCCTTTTATTCCAGTTGTTGAGTTGTAATTATCTTGCTTTCTGGCACAATATAAGATGGTTTTCTTGAGAAAAATCTGAGTATATACTTATCTGTACAAAGTTCGAAAAGGTGAAACAGAATTCAAAATCTCTCTTCTTTGCATGTGTAGCCAGCAAACATCTATAGCAGCATATGGCTCCCTCTGTATTGAAAGAAGACACAGACGAGGCCTTCCTATGAAACTCTAGGGATTGGATGCCAAAAGCCTAAATTCTTTCTCCATGCTAGTATTTGGTTTATGTACAATGGAGTTTAATTGACCATCTAAAGTTAGTATTCGGTCTAGAACTTCACATATTTGAATGGTGCATCTGCCTAGAATAAAAGTGTTATTGTGGTATCTGCCCTATGATGAATGTTCAGAGCCCCACTGCCTCATGTAATCAAATCATATGAAGGTTGATAGAGAGTCATCATTTTCTAAATAGTTCATTGACAATATGCTGAGTTTTTAAAAATGTACATGTCTCGGGGCAACCAATAGCTCATTGATGATATGGGTGAATTGTTTATGTATTACAGCTTTGTGGAGGGATAGAGATAATTTGTGCAAAAAATATTCAATTGTGTGTTTTTATTTTCTTTTCTTTAAATTTTTTTTTTCTTGGGTTGTGGTTAGGGGATATGGGCATATGGTATGGGGGTGGCAGCATTCCTCTTGAAAAATGAAAGTTTAATATTGAAATTATTTGATGTACAGGGCATTGATCATATATATTATGAGACAGAATATCGAACAGAATGGTGCAGCACCAATGACAAATTTCGCCCATGCTTTCTATTTGCAAGGAAGTTTTCACGAGGTGCTGCATTTCGCCTTTTAAACGAGGTGAATATTGATTTCAATATCAGATTCTTTTTTGATCCAATGTTGAGAATGTTTGCTGGCAGAACTGATGGAAAGTAGCTTGTACTATGTAGCATTGTGTTTCATTTGTTTTCATGGAAATCTAGAATGCACCATTACAGGATTGTTTCTGTCCACAAGTTTATAATCATGTTTTTTATGGAATGCTTTCTAGACATTGCTTGTTTCTTAGAAAGAACAAGACGTATAGGAGCAAGGAGACCATATGTTTGGGATAACTACAAAGGTTGGAAGACCATTGGACAGTCTCTTGAAGGATTGATCCTTGATATCATTGGATATAGAATAACAAGACTGAACAACGAGGAATTGTAGAGAGGGACATGTTTCTCAGGGCCCAGGCCATCTTTAGAAAATTGGCCTGATATGGTATTCAGCCAGTGATTTTTCAACACCGGTTGAAAAGCTTGAGCAAATATTTGTGAAGATGCTAACATGATAATGACAATGAAAGGCAAAAAGAGCAAATAAGCTGTCATACTTCAGGTCTCACACATAATGCAGGGAATGCTGATGCCTCCCCACCCCCGTGTAGGCCATTTGTCAGCACCTTTAAAGATATATGATAAATGTGTGCAGATAACTGTTCATTCCAATGTTCAGAAATTTATAATATTTTGTACTTTATTTTTATTCTTAATTGGTTCGCATCGGAAATGCTTTAAGTGCATTTATACCCAATTGATACATGATTATTTTATGATGTTGCCCCAATTTCATTCAAAGAGCTTTTTTCTGCTGATTTGCAGGACTTTTGGAGTTGTTTGCTTTGCTTTCTTTACCTTAAACTAGCAGCCACTTCTAGAAATATGTAGAAATATAATCTATGATGCACAGTTGCAAACATAATTTTGAGTATCTTATAAGTCCAACTCTTCTAATCTTCTCTACCAATCAAACCGTCCTTGTTTTTGTTTAAAGAACACAAGCATCTTATATTTCTTGATTTTAGACATTATGGCAGAAACAAACAAATTAGGGTTGTGTTGCAGTCTCTGTTGGTGCCATAAACAATGCGTAGGATGATACATATTATTCAGTGGGAATCACACCAGAGTAATTAACAAAAGGAAAATAGCGAAAAAAATCTAAAATGTTTTTAAGGAGATATAAAATATTTGCATCAATTAAAGAAGCATGAACCTTAAAGATGTACGTTGCATATAGTAATCAAAACTATCTATTTAATGTCCTTGGTAACAAAGAAACTCAAATGGATAATAAGATAGAGGATCAGCTTTGGAAACCTCATTTGGCCTCATTATAAAGTTTAATGGGGATGGTGCTTCTTTTATTAATTTGGTTAGGCTAGTAGCTATGGCATGATAGGAAGTAATTGGCAATTGTTTGAGTTCTAGATTGCTTTTTCCATTGAGTGTAATATCCCACATAGGATATTTACTAATCTTTTTGATTTTAGGGTTTTGAATTTTGTCCTAATTTTCTGATTTCCAAATCTTATCCAAAACCCTAATTTCTGCAATTCTAATTTTCTGTTTCAAACATTTACAACAGCCATTTAACATGCCAAAAACATCATAACAATCATGCCAATACATGTGCCAAAGTCATAGTTGATTTACACAATGATTCAACATCAAAATGTTATCATAATGATGGGAAACTCAGATTGGAAGTTTGCTGTTACAATTTCAGAAATATAGAGTCTTCAAATACAATTAATATTAAGGGCAAACATGCCGAACATGTCCAGCTATGACCTGCTATAAACCCTAGGTTTTATTCACCAAATTTCACGCAAATTTGACATCTAAATGATAAAAAAGACTTCCAAGGTTTGGTGCTCAAACTAGGGTTTGAAACCCTATGGCAATAAATCTTCACAACACCAAAAAGGCTGAAGCATATGGGTGCACAGGTCTGCTGCGTTTGTTGCTTCAAGAATGATGTCAATGATGCCAAATGGATGCAATAAAACCACCAAATTGTATCCTAAATGTTGGTGCCTAGATTTAGGGTTTGAACCCTCAAAATGTATGCAAATGAACCCTCCAAAATGACTCAGAAAATTGCTGTTAATAACCTACACAAATTTGAAAGTGAATCGCCCAAGAATGAAGATGCCAATAAACACAAATCTGTCCTAGTTCGATTTGCAGAGGTAATTGCTTATAACAACCCCTCAAATCTTCACAAAATTTGCCAAATAAGCACAACTGTGAACCCTGGATGGATCCACCTCGAATGGTGATGGGTTTTCATCCACTACCACTTATTCCTCCAAGGATTTTCATCCTTAGAAGAGTTGAACTTACAAACACAAGCTCTCCAAATTCTCTAATAGAAAATACCAAAGCCAAGATGTCCAAATGACTTGCTTTCATATCTTTTTAAAGGCTCAGCTGAGTCTTCTAGAAGAATCCAAACTAACCTCCTCAAATCTTATTAATAAAGTGACTATAATATTTAATAAAGTGATTTTATAATATTTTTTATTTTTTATTTGTCACTTAATGAAATTAATTAAAATAAAGTTATCCTTTTGATATTATTTAAAATAGACAGTTTAAAAATAATTAATTTAATTATTATTCACTTATAACTCCATTATTTAGTTTATGGAATAAAATAAGCTAAATATCAATATATGCCATTACTTAGAAAAATTAGGACATTACAGTCCTCCCTTCTCGGAGATTACTTGTCCCAAGTAATCGATACCTGAATACCCAACACCAACTTCCAAGTTCCCATATAAATTTCAAAAATCTGCAAACTTTGCTATTTGAAACACTATGTTGCAAGAGATCTGCAAATAACATCTCCTTATCTCTCCTAGATAGAAATGCAATTATTCTCAACATGTAATTATCAAACTCACCATCACATACCTTAATCTTCACTAAAGACTGCTACACTACTATGGTTATCATGTTCCCCAAATACTCATAAGGATGACTTATGATTGGACGTGAAAACATCATGCAACATGTAAACCCATCTAACTCATCATGCACAAAACAAGCCTCCATCCTCTTCACTGACACTACCCTTGGTGTACAATCTACCAAAACTCTCAATACAATCTTCTTCCCATCCGATATGAACTCTAGCTCCATATAAGTAGTACTCATGTTTGGAAATGTAAGCATTAGGAAATGATAACTAAATGTAGCACAATCTCCATCATGACAATAAGCCTTAGCTGAAAGCAAAATAGTACATTCCATGTGTCTTTCCGGTAATGATGATCTCATGAAGCGAGGAATAATAAAACCATTATGCAATGCCAAACCTCTTGTGTAACTTGGATCTATCATCCCTATTTCGTACTTAGCCATGGAAGATTGAAGATCAACAAGATAAAACCTCTTACCAATGATATTCCCTTGAAGATTTTCAATCATCATATGACAACTAGAGTCATGTGAAGACAATGTATCATTTATAATCATGAAATCAACATTTGCATCATATTGTCAATGGTGGCTTCATAAATACCATGCACATCTTCAATTTTTGAATGTTCATTCCTTTGAAGTTCGGAAGTTTGATGAAGGAAAATAACTAGTTGTTTCCTTTCACAGTCCATGTGACTGAATTGTTCTTTGATTTTCTGTAGGCACTGTTTTGCTTGAGCAACCAACAACTTGGCTTCCCTAGCCCTCCTTAGCGATTGATCACACATGCTTTGAGTCCTTACATCTTCTATGCTGTGATGCACAAAATTAGATTTTTTGTGGCTTGGATCCACAACCAACTCTATCACCTCATGATTATGTGAAGGTAATGGATTGTTGTTCGTAATCATAAAATCAAAATTATCATACCTTTTCATGGGATCTTCATGGATCTCAAGTTCATCTTCCTTCATTGTTAGATGTTCATCATCGAGTGCTTGTCCAAGAGATGTATCCAATAGAAAACCAAGTGCATTACTTATCATAACTTCTATTTAGTGGTTGCAAGTTGTACCTTCATTAACCTTCAACTCTTGCCCTTCATAAAAACATACCCTTCAACCTCATTGTTATCATGAAAACTTATGTGTCCCTTGCTTGTGGACACATGAAGTGATTCTTCTTTGTCCATGTCATTATTCTACTAAAGTGAACTTGTGAGCATGCCTTTTTCTTCTCTAGGGATTCTACATGTGTGACTAGGTGTCCAAACACCTTGGCATGTGAAGCAACTCTGTTCTCTCCTCAATTGACTTTTTCTCTTCCTATGTTCACTTGTAGGCTACAAATCATGATGAATAAATTCTTCTTTCTTTCCTTTTCTTTTTCCCATGTATTGGTAAAATTGTTTATCTTGGTGTCCAATTTCTGAATTCAAGCTCTAGCCGTGCACTTAGATGATCCATCAAAACTAGGTAGGGTTAGACATCCTAACCTCTTTTGCAACCCATAATTTTGCTTCCCTTGATTTTGTTTTTGCTTAGGCTTCGTGCGCTTGGTGACCTCCAAATAGTCCCTAAAAAATATGGCTGATTGAAAATCAAGTCCCAAAGCTTGATACTTAGCTAATATTTCAACATCCTTATTATCTTCTATAGGTTCCTCTTGTGTAGGCTCATCCTCTTATATGAAAGTAGGCATGAATGGTCTAGATTGTGATGAACCCATGGTTTTGCTGGTATAATGTTCATTGTTTTTTGCATCTTTGCGACTGTCCTCTCTTTCCACATGCACCATGTTTCTTCCATTTGCTATATTGTGAGCCATTTGACTTAAATATAGATTGGTGTTTTGTAGCTATCTTAACATTTATGCAATCATATGTTTTCTTGATGATGGTTGTTGATCGTTGCCTGCCATTATTTCCTTTTTTTTTTCTAGGTTGTGACCACCCTTTCCATGCATGCAATTAACCCAAACAGGTTGCCAAGTCTTGCAACTATGATACCACTGTAATATCTCACATTGGATATTTACTAATCTTTTTGATTTTAGGGTTTTGATTTTTGCCCTAATTTTTTGATTTCCAAATATGATCCAAAACCCTAATTCTTGAAGTTCTGATTTTTTGTTTTAGACTAAATCAAACATTTATAACAACCATTTAACATGCCAAAAACACCATAACAATCATGCCAATAAATGTGCCAAAGTCATAGTTGAATTACACAATGATTCAACACCAAAATGTTATCAAAAAAATGATGAGAAACTCGGATTGGAAGTCTTACAATTTAAGAAATATAAAGTCTTCAAATACAATCAATATTAAGGGAAAACATGCCAAACACACCCAACTATGACCTACTATGAACCCTAGGTTTTATACATACCAAATTTCATGCAAATTTGACATCCGAATGATAAAAAAAGACCTCCAAGGTGTGGCGCTCAAACTAGGGTTTGAAACCCTATGGCGACAAATCTTCACAACACCATAAAGGTTGAAACAAATGGGCCCACAGGTCTTCTACATTCACTGCTCCAAGAATGATGTCAATGATTCCAAATAGATGCAATAAAATGACCATATAGTATCCAAAATGTTGGTGCCCAAATTTAGGGTTTGAACCCTCAAAATACATGCAAATGAACTCTCCAAAATGACTCATAAAAATGCTGTTAATCACCTACACAAATCTGAAAGTGAATCACCGAAGAATGAAGGTGCCAATGAACACAAATCTACCCTAGTTCGATCTGCAAAGATAATTTCTTATAACCCCTCAAATCTTCACCAAATTTGCCAAATAAGCACAATTGTGAACCCTAGATAGATCCACCTTGAATGGGGTTTTCATCCACAACCACCTATTCCTCTAAAGGTTTTCATCTTCAGAAGAGTTGAACCTGCAAACACAAGTTCTCTAAAATTATTTAATAGAAAATACCAAAACCAAGATGTCCAAATGACTTGCTCTCGTCTCTTTTTAAAGGCCCAATCGAGTCTTCTAGAAGAATCCAAAATAACCTCCTCAATGTTGGGATATGGTGTTGTACACCATTGCATAATTTTACTTTTTGTAATGTTGTAATTAAATAATTATTTAGTTGTGATACACCTAGGTGGTGTGGTTATTCACACTAGGTAATTATTTAGTTGTGATGGCCTCCAAGTAGTCCTTGAAAAAGATGGCTGATTGAAAATCAAGTCCCAAAGCTTGATACTTAGCTAATATTTCAACATCCTCATTATCTTCTTTAGGTTCCTCTTATGTAGGCTCATCCTCTTATATGAAAGTAGGCATGAATGGTTTGGATTGTGATGAACTCATGGATTTGCTGGTACAATGTTCATTGTTTTTTGCATCTTTGCAACTATCCTCTCTTTCCACATGCACCATGTTTCTTCCGTTTGCTATATTGTGAGCCATCTAACTTAAATACAAATTGGTGTTTTGTAGTTGTCTTAACATTTCTGCAAACATATGTTTTCTTGATGATGGTTGTTGATCACTACCTGCCATTATTTCCTTTTGTTTTTCTAGCTTATGACCACCCTTTCCATGCATGCAATTGACCCAAACACGCTGCCACGTCTTGTAGCTCTGATACCATTGTAATATCCCACAAGATATTTACTAATCTTTCTAATTTTAGGGTTTTTATTTTTTCCCTAATTTTTTGATTTCCAAATCTGATCCAAAACCCTAATTTCTAAAGTTTTGATTTTCTATTTTAGACTTAATCAAACAATTATACCAACCATTTAACATGCCAAAAACATCATAACAATCATGCAAATACATGTGCCAAATTCATAGTTGAATTACACAATGATTCAACACCAAAATGTTATCAAAATGATAGGAAAATTGGATTGGAAGTCTAACAATAAATATTAAGGGCAAACATGCCAAACACACCCATCTATGACCTACTATAAACCTTAGGTTTTATACATACCAAATTTCATGCAAATTTGACATCTGAATGATAAAAAGAAGACCTCCAAGGTGTGGCACTCAAACTAGGGTTTGAAACCCTATGACGATAAATCTTCACAACACCAAAAAGACTGAAACAAATGGGTGCACAGGTCTGCTACATTCGCTGCTCCAAGAATGATGTCAATGATGTCAAATGGATGTAATAAAACTACCATATAGTATCCAAAATGTTGGCACCCAAATTTAGGGTTTGAACTCTCAAAATGCATGCAAATGAACTCTCCAAAATGACTCATAAAACTATTGTTAATAACTTGCACAAATTTGAAAGTGAATCACCCAAGAATGAAGATTCCAATGAACACAAATCTGCCCTAGTTCGATCTACAAAGACAATTGCTTATAACAACCCCTCAAATCTTCATAAAATTTGCCAAATAAGCACAATTGTGAACCCTAGATAGATCCACCTTGAATGACAATGAGTTTTCGTCCACTGCCACTTATTCCTCTAAGGGTTTTTATCCTCAAAGGAGCTGAACGTGCAACACAAGTTCTCTAAAATTATTTGATAGAAAATACCAAAACCAAGCTGTCCAAATGACTTGCTCTCATCTTTTTTTAAAGGCTCAACTGAATTTTCTAGAAGAATCCAAAATAATATTGTCAATGTTGGGATATGATGTTGTACACCATTGCATAATTTGATTTTTTGTAATGTTGTAATTAAATAATTATTTAGTTGTAATGTACCTAGGTGGTGTGGTTAATCACACTAGGTAATTATTTGGGGACCACTTTATGTTGTATTGTAACATTGTATTATTATTTAATGTGTGGAAGACATGGGATAATAATTTAATATTGGGGAATATTGAATAAAGTGAAAACTTAGTACCTAATATTAAATAAGGGGTTAGTGGTTTTGTATTGACATGGTTTTTTGGCACATAGTTTAATCTTACCACTTGGTTGTATTTGTGTGAGCTTGTATATATAAAAGAAAACACATGTTTAGTGGTTAAGGTTGGCTGGGTGAGTGGCTGTCATTACTGAGTCTTTTTGAGGAGTGCATATGTGAAGCATGGCATGGGATGCTTGGATTCATGCTTGGACACATGATGATGCATTTGAGAGGTTTGATGCTTCAAAGGTATTCATTGTAACTCTTGTAATGCTTTATTGCTGAATAATAGATGGAGTATGGATACTTTTAGAGGTTGGATTTTTCTCTTTTGAGCGTTTTCCTAGGGTATATCTTATGTTATCTTGTGGTTAGTCTATTTGATCTATGCATTATGGTTACTTGCATGCATGCTTTTCTCTCACCAGGGTTATGTAGGAAATGAATTAAGATTGTGGGTATGATGTATTATTTCCTAACAAGTGGTATCAAAGCTATAATGGTTGATGGGAGGTGTGAGCTTCCATGTTATGTTATAACTCTTGTTTGAGTAGATTTGGTGCAAATTTGAATCCATGGCTATGTAGGATAGATCTGAGGCATTATAAGGTATGAAACACATGTGTAGGTGTTTTTATGTATATTTGGGCTTTTGGGGTGTTGAGATTTGTTGGGTTTATTGTAGATCTAAAACATGCAAAATTTGGGTCAAAAGGGTTTTCTTGGATTGAGCTTTCATATGAGGGTTTTGTGGAAGAAATTTCATGGATGAGCTTTTGAGGCAAAATAGATCTCACCATTAGATCTAGGATGACTGAGAAATGAAGATTCATATAAAAATTTCCCTATTTTAGCTACTTGAAAAAAAAACAATTTTTTTAGCCCTTAGACCGCTTGGCTGTATGGCTGCAAAAATAAAAAAATATATATGTCGACCATTTGTAAAATTTTTAATTTGCTGAAAATAAATTTAAAAATTAAAAAACCTCTGAAATTGCTTTATTGAAAAATCATTTATTAAAATAAATATTAATGAGTGGGGGGGTCTATTGACCCCGTAACCACTGGCCAAAGTTTGATAGTCTGTGGAATGTGGCAAGCGTACCGGGCCAGATGGATGTTAGTCCTGTCGGCACTGATATACTCACTTGCCGGTGGTCGAGTCGCAGGGCGTAGACCCTAGTTGCTACTACGACCAACCAGAGCCCCCACGGGCTAAAACAAATTTAACCCGCCTAAAAGTTCTTAAACTACATTTTATATGCATTTGAAATCTGCTAGTGTTTTTTTATATAAAATGAAATTTAAATAAATTTAAGTTAATTTTCAAACCCGCTGCCATACCGCTGCCATATCGTCGCTAATACGCCACCCCTATAAGGGTAACTGGGAAACTTTTTTCAAACATGCATAACTTTCACCTAGGATGTCAAATTTTCAACTTTTATACTCGTTGGAAAGGCGGTTTCGAGCACTACATAGTGGCATGGGTTTGGTTCCATGATTTTTCTGTTTTGATCAATTTTGGGGCCTAAAAGATAGGTGTTCTTTTCATAGTTTTAATCATAAATTTTGCATACAGAGTCAGATTTTCAATTACGAATAGGCGTTGGAGAGCATGTACAATATACTACATAGTGGATCAGGTAGATTTTTAGTTTGTGGTGTAGAGAATGGTTTGTACTTGTTTGATCACTTGTAAGATCCTGAGATTTAGGGTATGATTGTATGAGCATCCAGACGAGTCAAGAGGAAAAACCTTGAGGGAGTACATGTTTTTATATGATTTTTATGATGATACTATTGATTATCAGTTTGATGCTTCTTGGTGCAAGTTTATAGTTGTTTTTTAGAGTTAGAATTTGATGGTGATAGGTACATAGTTTGTCTTCGGTTTTGAAGACATGGATTGACACGAGTGGAGACTTTCTCATATGGGCGATAGTTGAGTGTAGGTACAACACTAGATTTGATTATGGTGTCATGGATATGCAGGTACATTTAAGCATTGGAACAACATGATCATGTATGTTGTTGATTGGTAGTGATTTGGTTTGGTGTTAGGAGGTTGTTTTATCTCCTTGATGCTTGTTTAGTTCCTTGACTATCGTTAATCGTTTGTGGAAATGTTTGGAAAATTAGATCTGTGGTTCATTTGGTGTTTGAGTCTTGATCTCTACATGATTATATTCTTTGATATCTTAGTTTGCAGGTTACTCATGTGATGATGAGTTTGTATGCTTCATCTTAGTATCTACAAGTTATGCAATTGTATGGGCTTATCACCTATTTAGTTGTAGTGGGATGACTTGATGTGGATTGTCTATATCCACGAGATTGTTTTAGTGTTGATGCAGACTTTGTTAGTTGGCCTTGTCTGTGGTCATTTTTGTGCATTGGTATGTTGCTTTGGGATGAGAGGATGGATGGTTAGAGTACCCGATTAATTAGTGATTGGGACTTGTAACATGTGGTTTTATCACAATGTCATGACAACTTGGTTTTTTCATTGGTTACACATTTCAATGGGAGATTTTGACAGTGATGATTTGGCAATGTAAGATGGTTTAATGGCAGTTGTATCTTCTTGTCTTGGAGATCTTGGTTTTACTTGGTATGTTCGACATTTTAGTTGTGTGTGTGGATCTAGATGATCTTCATGGAGGAGATGGTTGTCACAATACAATGTGTAGCTTAGTATCACGGTTCAATGGGAGTTGTTGGCAGTGACATGGATTCATCATTGGAGATGGTTATCTTCCTATGATTGGAGATGTGGATTCTTAGTTTAGAGTGTGGTTGATATTGTGTCATGGTTTACTCTTGATGCTAGCTTAGAGTTTTGTCATGATATGGGTTCTCTTGAGACTAGGATGTATGCATTGGTGCATGTGATCTCCTAGGAGGAGATGGTTAGATCATGATGTCATGGTTGGGTTCCTTATTCTTCGGTTGGAGCTTTTGACATTGATCTTGTTGGTTCACTTGGTATTGAGTACATTGGTCATTTGCTTGGGTGCTTCATGGTAGTGCGGTGTTGTATTTGTAGCTTAGCATGGATTGATTGGTTGGAGGTGCTCATGGATAGTTGGAGAAGTGGGTGAGGTTGGAGTTCTCTTGTGATTAGAGACACTTGCTTGAGATAGTTACTCTTTGGAGGTTTCAATAGGAAGCCCGAGGAGCCTTCACCTAGATATGGATGTGAGTTCATGATGGACCTATAGAGGATATTGTTCTTGGAGTGAGTCATGATGATTTGGTTATCCTGGAGGAGCATTCTCATTCCCCACTCTTGGTCTACTTGATGAATTATTATCTAATAAGTATTGCCCATCCTATTGTTGATGTGTTTTTTTCATGCTTTGGTTTTCTTATGGGAATGAATTTAGTCATGGTGATTGATTTTGGGAGACTCATTTGAGGATTGTTTAGCATGAGATTATATTTCTTTATCTTTCATAGATATGGATAGTTAGTTTTAGAGGATTCATTTTGAAGGATCGACATGATTATCTCCTTGTGCATTTGAGTTTATGATATCATTTATTGATGAGGAGTTTAGGAGATAGTTATTGGGTTGATTTCTTGATTTGTGAATGGATACATTGAGTTTGATCTTCTTGATTAGAGAGGCTTACATCCATGTTGGCATTATTCATGATTCATATGTTGTGTTTGATCTAAGAGATTGAACATTGTTTTGGGTGTTGTTGAGGCTTTTCATTTGGGGTTGTTAGGATATCATACTTGACACAATGTTGCACTTTTGAGGTGTTTAGGACATGTTATGGTTTATAGGTTTTCTCTCTTCATTTTATGGTTTCTTCTTGGAGGTTCATGTTCTTATGACTTGGGAGGATGGTGGTGACATGTTTTGAGAGAGTATGCAGTTGTTGGTGTTGCATGTGTAGATCATTATGATTGTTCTTGGTACTTAATTGTTGATAATTTATCAGACCTTGATATAGTGTTGATTGGTAGACTTGATATTCTTTAACATTACCCATGCAGTGAGAGTTCCTGGATATGTATGTTCTCCATTGACAAGTTTGATACAAGGAGCTTGTGATTACAGTTTATGGTTTGCATATGTTGTTGGCATGAGTTTACTTATGTTGTTGATACCTAGGAGGTATGGATGGTTGGATGTATTAGGCACATGTGTTGTGGATGCTATTTTCAATCATGTGGGGTTTTCACCTTTGACAACAATTTGTTTGGAGCCTTTTTTATCACTTGGATTTGATGCTTCTGTTCTTGGACTGGTGCATCTTCACCTTGGCATGTTCCTTTTCTTCCATAGGTGGCACGTTGGAAGATGAGATGAGTTATTGATTGATATGGTGGTCACATTGTTCTTATTGTAAGTATCTCGATGGAGCACGAGAGCATGCTAGAGATTCATGTGGTTACATGCATGGCTATGATGATGTATTTAATTGATTAATCCCTTATGCAATGTATACAACAAGTGGGCGAATGTTGAGATATGGTGTTGTACACCATTGCATAATTTAATTTTTTGTAATGTTGTAACTAAATAATTATTTAATGGTGATGGACCTAGGTGGTGTGGTTAATCACACTAGATAATTATTTGGGGACCACTTTATGTTGTATTATAACATTTTATTATTATTTAATGTGTGGGAGACATGGAATTTTAATATAATATTGTGGAATATTTAATAAAGTGAAAAATTATTACCTAATATTAAATAAGGGGTTAGTGGTTTTGTGGCACATGGTTTTATCTTACCACTTGGCTATATTTGTGTGAGCTTGTATTTATAAAGGGAAGCACATGTTTAGTGGTTAAGGTTGGTTGGGTGAGTGGGCTATCATTATTGAGTCTTTCTAAGGAGTGCATATGTGAAGCATGGCATGGGATGTGTGGAATCATGCTTGGAAACATGAGGATGCATTGAAGAGGTTTGATATTTCAAAGGTATTCATTGTAACTCTTGTAATGTTTTATTGCTAAATAATCTAGTGTTTGAAGCTTGCTGGTGTTGTCATTGATGTCAACCTCCAGTATAGTTGGGAAGACTGTTGGAGATTGTTGGTAGTGTTGTCATCAATATCAAGTATGGATGTGTTGAGGTTTGATGTCACATTGATGTCAACCTCTAGTGTAGTCATGATGAAAAGGTGTTGTAGTGTTGAGTAGGTGTTGCTGATGCAACTGGTTCACTTGGTTTCCAAGTGATTTTGAGAAAATTTGAATAAAAGGGTGCAGTGTGACATAAGTGTGTTCAATGTTGTACTCCAAATTTCTTCATGGTTGAAGATATGCTTGTGCAGTTTAGACCTGATGATCAGAGGCGTTCAGAGGTTCTATATCTAGAGTTTCAGGTTATGGATTGTGTGGTAGTGAAAGATGTGTTTGATAGTGTGTTTGTTTGGGAAGAAGGATTATCCAGGAGAACTGAGTTTTCCCTGCACTTCTTCGTATTGTAGTTTCCTATCTTGTAGATTTGGGAACATGCTAGTATTGCTTGTATCTACCTTCCCTTGAAGTTTCTGGTGTTCACCTATTCTGCAAGTCTGAATTCATAAGTTGTGTTCTATAGAAGTATGTTTAATTGCATTTTTTTTTCCCTTCATGTATTCAATGTTGAAGTCGTATGCTTGCATCTATGTGGTGGTTGATCGCTTAACCAAATATGCACAAACACCCCATATTGTTGTTGTCTTCACTTCTTCTTATACCCACAATATCAATTTCTATTTCCTCTCATTCGATGATCCTAATTGTTGTTGTCTTCACTTCTTATACCCACAAAAGAATGAGAGACACCCCATTTCATGGTCTTCATTCGTCCAAGAGGTATGTCCATTCGTTTAAGGGATAATTAATATTCATTAATATTATCCCTTTAATATTATATTTTGAGGGAGATCATTCCCTTTAACTAATCACTGCTTATATAATACCAATTGTAATGTCCCCTAATTGGGAATGCCCTAAAATTTCCCTAATTTCTCAATTTCCAAATAAAAAAATGGGTTAGAGAATGCCTTTCACCTGATTGAAACCCTGTAAACAAATTCAAAACCATTTACCACAATAATACTAATTAGCAGATTATCATAATTAAACATCAACAAATTCATGACAAAATTATTAATTTAATCACAAAGCATTTTAATATCTTTGGAAAACTCAACCATAGGAGAGCATGGGAGAAAGTGACTTCGATGGGGTGCCTTAGATCCTCTACTCTAGGCCCAAGAGTGGATATACTATCCCTCTTGGCTTATGTGGCCCATACCATCAATATGAGGTGTTATACCCAGTGAGGTGTCCATCTTTTGTCCCCCCCTTATCTTTCCAACCATTTCCCTCTCTCTATGATTGGACTTCTTGTGCTAATTCAACATGAAAAGGGGGAAGGGGTGAGATTACAATAGGGTGCCCCGGAAGCCTATCTCTCCTAAGCCCAAGATGTAGTACCCTTTGTACCCCTTGGCCTCATTGGGACTATCTGGTCCCCACCTTGAGGTTGCATACCTAGGAGAGTGCCCCATCACTGTACCCCTCTTGTAATCCCTATCTCCTCTACCATGGATAGAAACATTCAAAACACATGAAGGTATACATTTTACTTGATGTAAATTAACTACAAAGTCACTAAATAGACTTGTATGTATTATGAAATTATGAACAAATTTTGTCAACAGTATATTGCTAATCATAAATATGCAGATATATATATATTGTTACATCACTTATTATTTTTGCTCAAAAAATTCATGCCACATCGTAATAACCAGATGGACTATCGAGTAGTAATATCTTATAAAATTTTCGATTTGAATCCTTCAATTCCCCCTCTTGGATGTTAAAATGATCTCTTATACATCTTCTTCCATGTTGGAGGATCATGCCCTTTCCCTATGGTCATGCTACTTGTGAAGAGACACCTTTCTATAACTAACTATTGTCTTTTCATAATCCATATTTAACCACATCTAAACCGATTTGCTTAATCTCTATAAATTAATTAGTACTATATAAACAAGATTGTTGCACCTCTTAATATCTAGCAAGCCTGATATGAATTATGCGATTAAACCATAAAGTCTGATTCCATGAAATTGTGATGTCTTTCATTTGTACAAAAATTTCATTGCCTTGATTTGCTAATTGAGGAGTGGGGTCCACTGATTATAGATTATCAATCCAGGGCATTATAGTCCTCCCCTCCCAAATTTTCTTGTTCGCAAGAAACTTTAGATTCAGATGATCAAATATCTCAATTCCTTCCCAAGTTGCACCTTTAATAGTTAACCCTTCCACTTGACAAGGTACTCCTCAATAGTTTTGTTGCTTAGTATTTTTTCTCACACATTAAAGATAGTCTTCGGTTCCAAGATCAATTTTCCTTCATCATCAAGTGGTGACAATTTTGAGCATGGGATGACATGTTGCCCCAACACCTTCTTAAGGCAAGATATGTGGAATATGTTATGAATTATATTATTTTTTGGAAGTTCCAATTCGTAGGCCACCTCTCCTATCATTCTCAATATTTTATATGGCCCATAAAGTTGAGGCTTAAGTTTTTCTACTCCACTAGCCTTGAGTGATGACTCTTTAAATGGTTCCAACCTCAAAAAGACCAAATATCCAACCACAAATATCTATTCAATTCTCTTCCTATCCACATACACCTTTTGTTGATTCTGTGCTTGGTGGAGGTTATCCTTAAGCGCATTCATGACATCCATATTTTGTTGTATGATATCCCTAGCTCCCGGCACATGATTCTTTGAAAGACTCTAGTCCCTGAAGGATGTTGCTGTGTATTCATATAATGTTTGGAAGGGGCTCATCCATATAGACATATGATGGGTGGTATTATGGAATTACTCTCCCAAATAAAGACGCTCAATCCATGCCTTCTACTTCCCTATGACATAATTCCTTAAATACAACCATTTGTTGACAATCTTGATTTTTCCATTGGTTTGCGAATGATATCTAGTGTTGGGAGTTAACTCTGTTTGTACTAGTTTGAATAGCTCTTTCCAAAATAGGCTAAGGAACTACTATCTTGATCACTCACAATGTTTTGGGGTAGTCCATGTAATTTGAAAACCTCTTTAAAGAAGACTTCAGCCAAGTGGGGGGCTCTAAACTCTATTGATATATCCATGAAGTGTGCATGTTTGGTTAAGCGATCAACCACCACATAGATGGAATATTTTCCTTGTACCTTAGGTAGCCCTGTTATGAAATACATAAATATGCTCTCCCATTTCTGATTGGGTATGAGCAAGGGTTGAATTAGTCCTGTTGGATATGTATGTTCTTTGTTTCTTTGACATACCATACACTCCCTAACATGTTTTAACACAACTCCTTTAAGGCATTACCATGAGAACCTTTCCTTGATCTATTTTTAAGTCTTGTAATACCCTCAAGATGTCTAGCTGATGGGTTGTCATGATATTTTTTCAAAATTTCCTTCTTTACTCTTGACTCAAGTGTGATCTATATCTGGTCCTTATAAAGAATGAGGTCATCCATAACCCGAAACCAATCATTTTGTATCTTTCCTTCTATTATATCATTTGAGAATGAGTCCTTTGCATATTCTGAGTATATATATTATTCATTCTATGGGTATCATTGTCATTGAACCAAAGTGGGGTGTCCATGATATGGCATCAACTACAATATTATTTTTTCCCTTCATCTAAAATTTTGTGGATATCATTGTCATTGAACCAAGGTGGAGTACTACTATAATACCACCCATCATATGTCTATAGGGATGAGCCCCTTCCAAGCATTATATGGATACACAATAACATCCTTTGGGGACTTGATTCTTTAGAGATCCATGTGTCAGGAGCTAGGGATTTCATACAAAAAATATGGATATTGTGAATGCACTTAAGGACAACCTCCTCCAAGCGCAGAACCAACAAAAGGTGTATGCAGATAGGAAGAGAACTGAACAAACATTTGAGGTTGGAGATTTAGTATTTTTGAGGTTGCAAACATACAAACAATCATCACTCAAGGTCAGTGGAGCAGAAAAACTTAAGCCTCGATTCTATGGGTCATATAAAATATTAAGATAGGAGAGATGGCCTATGAGTTGGAACTACCCACAAATAGCTGAATTCATAACATATTTCACGTATCTCACCTTAAAAGGGTGTTGGGGCAACATGTCATCCCATGCTTAGAATCACCATCACTTGATGATGAAGGAAAATTGATCTTGGAACTAGAGATTTATCCTTAATGTGCGAGAAAAAAGACTAAGAAACAAGGCTATTGATGAGTAACTTGTCATGTGGAAGGGTCTACCTACTGAAGATGCAACTTGGGAAGGAATTGAGATATTTGATCATTTGAATCTAAAGTTGCTCAAGGACAAGAGAATTTTGCAGGGGAGGACTGTCATGCCCCAGATTGATAATCTATAATTATCGGACCCCACTCCTCAGTCAACAAAGCAAGAAAATGAACTTTTCTTATGAATAAAAGACATGACAATTTCATGGAATCAGAATTTATGGTTTAATCGTCTAATTTGTATCAGGCTTGCTAGATATTAAGAGGCACAATGATCTTATTTATAAAGTACTAATTAATTTACAAACATTAAGCAAATTGATTTAGATGTGGTTAAATGTGGATTATGGAAATACAATAGTTAGTTATAGAAAGGTGTCACTTTACAAATAGCATGACCGTAGGGAAAGGGCATGATCCTCCAACATGAAAGAAGATGTATAGGAGACCATTCTAAAATCCAAGAGGGGGCATTGAAGGATTCAGATCTAAAATTTTATAAGATATTACTACTCAGTAGTCCGTCTGGTTATTGCGGTGTGGTATGAATTTTCTAAGCAATCATAAGTGTTGTAACAATATATATCTATTTTTGCATATTTATGATTAACAATATACTGCTGACATGATTGTTCATATATGTCATAATACATATAAATATGTTTAGTGATACTCAACATTTTATTTACTTCATGTAAAATGTATACCTTCATATGTTTTGAATGTTTCCAACCATGGTAGAGGAGATAGGGATTAAAAGAGGGGTACAGTGATGGGGCACTCTCCTAGGTACGCTACCTCAAGGTGGGGACCAAATAGTCCCAATAAGGCCAAGTGGGTACAAAGAGTACTACCTTTGGGCTTAGAAGAGATAGGCTTCCGGGGCACCCTATTGTAATCTCACCCACTCTCCCCTTTTCATGGTGAATCAACACAAGAAGTCCAATCATAGAGAGGGAAATGGTTGAAAAGATAAGGGGGAACAAAAGGTGGACACCTCATGTGGATGCCATGGGCCACATGAGGCCAAGAGGAATGGTATATCCACTCTTGGGCCTAGAGTAGAGGATCTGAGACACCCCATCAAAGTCACTTTCTCCCATGATTTCCTATGGTTGAGCTTTCCAAAGATATTAAAAAGCTTTATGATTGAATTAATAATTCTATCATGAATATACTAATGTTTATTTATGATAATCTCCTAATTAGTATTATCATGGTAACTGGTTTCTAATCTATTTGCAGGGTTTCAATCAAGTGAAAGGCATTCTATAACCCATTTGTTTATTTGGAAATTAAGAAATTAGGGAAATTTTAGGGCATTCCCAATTAGGGGACATTACAATTATAGGGGTTATTATGGTGCGGTATTTATGTGCCACTTTTAGGGGATCTTCTAAAATATAAATATGAATGCCTTAAATGAGCTCGTGAGGCCTTATTTATAAGCTTCAAATGACCTAGAGATCTGATCACCTTCACCTTCTTCCTATTCTAATAGGTAAACTTCTAGAAAAAGAAAAATAGGATTATCATACCAAGTGGTAGACATTGTCAGTGCTCACTTTACTTTATTTATTTATCTATATTATGAAAGTGGAGGATATATATACTAACATTTTTATAGTTGAATTTTTTTTTTTGACATGTGGATATTTTTGAAATCTTTGGTACAAGATATATATTTTTGTACAAGGGCCCACCATGTGTTCACATGGAAATGTTGTACAAAATTTTCTAGAATATCCCGCCACTTAAAGTTTTGTCCATATTTTATTTTTTATTTTACTTTCCACTTTCTCTAAAATATTTATTTTCTTCACTTTCATCTATTATTCATAATGTGTTTGAGGATAAACAACAATATATTGATAGCAAAGGAAATTTTAAGTTTCCAGATATTAAGATTTTAGATTTGTATCCTGAAAAAGGCATAAAAACTAGGACTATGGATTTAGTTAGGCAATATGATGATACTAACTGAGATGGCTCTTTTGAGGAAGAAAAAGAAAAGAAACAAAAAGCAAAGGTGACAATTGCACCCTCTAAACAAAGAAAGTTAATAGTCCAAAAAAGAAAAAAGTCTATTTTTTGATGAGATAAAGGAAATAAATGCTTCCTCTACAAAATCTCTAACTAAACAATGCTTAAAGTAAAAGAAAATAGTTTGGAAAATCAGGAGCATGAAAGAGATTAGCTTCAAGAGCTTAATTTGGTTACATAAAACAATGTATATAGATGAACTTGGTTTTGCTAACAAAGAATCTGATGAAGAATAATTTGAAAAAGATTTTGTTGAGATGACAATTAATACTAATATTTTTCAAGAATCTAATTATTCTATAGATATTGTAGATACTACGAATGATTTTCTTAAGAAGTAGAATTAGATTTTTTTGATTATAAGAAATTGCAAGAGAGAGAACCTTGAGAAACTGTTAATAAGATTGAGTTTGATGTTGAAATGAAATATGTGATTTTTGAAAATTCAAGACCTAAGCAATTAAGGCCATATACAACAATAGGCTATATACTCAACATTGATAAAATAATTGACCCATATGATATAATTTGTACTTGGGAAGATACTTTGAAAAATTTATTTGACAAAACTGGTCAATGGACAAAAACAAAAAAAGTATTATATGCAATAAGACTTCTGTTAGGAAAACTGAAACACTAGTGGAATGATCTACCAGATGATGGTCCAACATCAAATATTAGTGAAGATGAAGAAATAGTTAAACAGATTGACATGGGAAAAAATGATATTTTGTAGTTGGCTTTGAATAGTTAAAATTTTATTATTACTAATTTATTTTTGTGGTGATAGTAAGAACCAAGCTACTGAGGAAAAAAAGATGTTGCAAGCAATGAAGCTCAAAAAATTAGCTAAGTTTCATGAATTTAATCTTGCATTTGAGAATTATATGATCATTGCTGATAAGACTAAAGATGTTACAATAAAAGAATATTACTTGAATTCTTTGCCTTGTGGTTTGGGTCAATGCGTTTAGGATTATATCATCAGAAAGAAAGGAAAAATAGTAGCCCAGTGTACTTTTGTAGAACTCAAGTATTTGATTGGTTATAAATTGGAGAAAAAATGTCTTTTAGGGGCATTACAAAATAATAGAGATGAGTATAATTATACTTGTTTTTTGAAAGAATTTTGTGATTTACCTCCAATTAACCAATTGATAGATTTTACAAATCTAAAATAGTTTAAGAAAAGAGGTCATGGAAGTAAATGTAAATGCAAGAAGTGTTCCACATGTTTTAGCAAAGATTCTAAATATGAAGGTGAGCATACATTTAAAATGAGCAAACAT
The DNA here is from genome assembly GCA_007258455.2 of Sequoia sempervirens. Lineage (NCBI taxonomy): Eukaryota > Viridiplantae > Streptophyta > Pinopsida > Cupressales > Cupressaceae > Sequoia > Sequoia sempervirens. The sequence goes on from VDFB02386876.1 coordinate 127,569, forward strand.
GGCAAATATGACCATAAAAGAAAGTATAAAATTGTTCCTTTCCACAAGTGGATGTTCTATAAAAATCCTCCACCATTTTTGGTAAAAAGAAGAAATAGAAAGATCCTTAGGGGTGTGAAATGTTTTATCTATAAAGGATCTCATTTTGCTATAGATTTTCCAAAAAATATTAATCCAAGTATGAAGATTTATACAATTTTTGAATACAAGAATCAAGATTGGGAAGTGTTGAATATTCATAATATTTCTCAAGAACTAGATGATCTATATGAATTAATAGAAATAGTTCCTGATAGATATAGTATGGTAAAAAATAAAGTCTCAAAATGATAAGTATAAAAGGATCCATTCTTCTAGTTTAGAACCTAAAACATCCTTCTCAAAAGAAGATGAATATTTCTTTGTTACATTACTAAAAAATTCTTTGAAAGATGTGCAAATGAAATTAGACATTGAGAAATCCAAATATCTTTATGTTGGAAGCTTGAATTGTTTGTGAGTTGTTTGGGTGTTTTCATTGATGCCAACCCCTTGTATGAGGAGAGTGTTGGAATTTTGCTAGTGTTGATGATGTCAACCCCTAGCATTGGAGTTTTTGGAAGCCTGGAGTTGCTGGTATTGATGTCAACACAATATTGGTATTGTCATTGATGTCTTTTTTCAATATAGTTACATAATTTATGTTTGGAGAGATATTTGGATGTGCTATAGTTGATGACAGGTGTTGCAAAGATGTTAGTAGTGTTGCTAATGCAATTGGCTCACTTGGTTTTCAAGTTCTTTTGAGAAAATTTGAATCAAAGAGAGTTTAGTGTGACAAAGTGGTGTTCAGTGTTCTGCTCCTCATTTATTCATGGTTGAAGATATGCCCGAATGGTTTGAATATGATGGTGAGAGGTGTTCATAGGTTCTATACCTAGAAATTCAAGTTCTGGATCATTCTGTAGTGGAAGATGTGTTTGACAGTATGTCTATCTAGTGAAACAAGGTGTCTAAGAGAAATGCGATTGATCTGCATTTCTTTGTAGTGAAGGTTCTTCTCTTGTAAATCTGAGAATGTGCTTATATTTTTTGTATCTACCTTTCTTTGATACATCAAGTTCTGTGGTGTTCTACAAGGTTATTTGGAGTGTTGGATATATGTGCCAGTGTGTCTAGTTGTACCAAATAAAGGTGATCTTATGTTTCAGGTGATTGCGGTAGTAGTGACAAATATTGTGATGATGTGGAATATTTTAAGATGTTTTGGAATGTTGTAGTGTGGTCTACGATATGTTTTTAGACCTAGAGAGGTGTGTTTTTGGTCACTTGTTAGTGTTAGTGTAGGTTTGGTCGACTTTGCGTGATAGCGCTAATTGCGGAGGATGGCTGTTGTTTGTGGAATTATTGAGAAGCGTATTGGTGTAGATTTGGGTCCTAGTTAAGTTGTGGCATGTTATACCTTCACTTCTTTACACTGTGGAAGTGTTTGGTGCCAACATATTTGATGTTGCATGGTTGAGGTACATACGTTTCCTTAAGGTTGACCTAATTGAGATTATTTTAAGTTGTAGATGGTATAAATGCAAGGAGAGTTGTTGTGTAGATTAAGTGTGAAGAGTGATATGCAAAGTATGTGAAAGTGATCAAGTGTGGTGATTTAAGTGCGAGCTTTAATTCTTATGACTCCCAGATGCAGTGAGTAGAAGGTGTCTACATTTTATTTTATTGAATGATTTTTTTTTCCTTTAGTAGAATTGTACCTTTAGCATAAGAGAGATGCATTGTTAGTAGTTGAAATTGGCAGTGAGCCACCCCTTATTCTATCTTCTTTCTTTTAGACAATGAGTCCTTTGGCAGTGAGCCCTTCTTTCTTTTGGGTAGTGAGCCCTCCAAAAGTGAGCCTATTGTATTCAATGTTGTTATTACTTTATATTGTGAACTAATCCTCATTGTGGTTTTTCCCTTCTTGGGTTTTCCATGTAAATCTAGTGTTTTATTATGCATGTTTTTTTGATGTGTTATTTTTTCACTTGTTTACTTTCATGCTAAATCGGATAAAGGGTTTAAGGGAAATACAAATTTGAATGTTAATGAGGGTTTTGATGTTTTAATGTACAATTTATTTAATCCCCCTCTTAATTTCCTTGTGAATCTAATATTTGGTATCCGAGTAAGGTTCCTTGGAAGAAGCTTAGCCACTTGAGATAGATCTAGATAGTGCACAAGAAGGAGGCTCCCTTGTTTGATGGGACAAATTATACATTTTAGAAAACTAGGATGGATTGTTTCCTTGTTCCCTAGGGTTTGTAGTTTGGAAGTCAATTGAGGATGGATATACAATGCCTAATAATTATTTGACAACTGATGATGAGATCATCATCATATGGGAACAATGGAAAAGAAAGGAATGCTCTTTTGAGTGGCCTTGTTGATTCAGAACTGATGAAGCTTATGGGCTACAAATTTGGTAAAGAAATCTGGAAGATGGAAAGTATCTATGAAGGAGATGATAAGGTCAAGCAAGAAAATATACAAAATTTGAAGACTAAGTTTGAAACCCTAAGGATGTCAGAAGATGAAGATATTGCAAGCTACATGCATAGAGTGGATGAAGTTGTCAATTCCATCAATAGCCTTGGTGGAAAATTGGAAGAAGATGAGGTGGTAAAGAAGGTATTAAGAACTCTTTTTAAATCTTATAATCCGAAAGTTTTTTCTATTGAGGAAGTTCAAGATTTAGATTATTATTCTAGAGATTAGTTGTTTGGTGCTTTAACTACTTTTGGAATGAGAGAGTTTGGTCAAAATGATTCAAAAAAAGAGATTGGTTTTAAAGCTAGCAAAATAGAGAAGGATGATGGATCAGATCTAGATGATCTTGATGAGATTGAAGAAAATTTTGTTAGAAGATTGAAAAAGGGCACTAGAAAGTACAAAGGTAAGTTTCCTTTCGAATGTTTCAATTGTGGAAATATAGGTCATTATGCTTCAAGATGTCCAATTAAAGTTTCAAATGATAAATATAAGGATAATGAAGGCATATATGTCAAGAGAAGTTATTATGTTAAAGAAGATGCTAGCATATTTGATGATGAATCTAATTACCTGGATGATGAAAATGATGAATGTTTGTTCATGGATCTAAATGAAAATAATTCTACTGACTTTTAAAGATGTATGAAGGAAATTGCTCCAAAAATAGGCAAAAACATCAAAGGAACTATAGTGACTGATTTTCATGCTAGAGAGAAGAAAAATCATTGGATAATTGAAAATAGATGCTCAAATCATTTCATCGGTGATAAGAGTAAGTTTGTTAAAATTGAGAAGTTTGAAGGTGGTCTTGTTAAGTTTGGTGATGATATATCTACTAAGATATGTGGAAAAGTTTCAATTAGTTTTGATGATAAGCATAATAGAGATGATGTTATTTATGTCAAGGGTCTCTAGCACAATCTATTGAGTGTAGGAAAAATGTGTAGAAAATGATATAATCTTATATTTTAGGATGGTGGTTATGAAATCGAAAAAGGAAGATTTAGAACTCTAGTTGTTGTTGGAACAAGGACAAATGAGAATGCTTATTAGCTAAATGGTGTTAGTGGCAAGCATTTTATGACTCAAATCAATTAAAGTTGGCTATGGAATAGAAGAATGTGTCACATCAATTTTGATAGTCTAGTGAGGATCAAATTTATTCAAGCTGTGAGAGATCTGCCAAGAATTACAAAGCATACAATAGAGTTTGCAAGGAATGTTAGGTTGGGAAGAAAACAAGAAAGAGGTTCAATATCAAAGAATATTCTATTATAGGACCTTTGGAGTTGGTGCATACAAACCTATGTGGACCTACAAGAACAAGAATATTTCAAGGTGATAGGTATTTTATGTTGTTAATTGATGATTACTCTAGAATGACGGGTAAATTTTCTTAAAGAAAAATCAGAAGCTCTAGACAAGTTTAAAGCATTTAAAGCTATGGTTGAGAATGAAATGGGTATGAAAATCAAGTGCTTAAGGTTTGAAAGAGGTGGAGATTTCACCTCTAATAAATTTAACAATTTTTGTGAAGATTATGGAATAAAGAGGTATTTGTCAGCCCCTAGAACTCCTCAATAGAATGGAGTGATGGAGAGAAAGAATAGTATAGTTTAGGAAGCAACAACGACAATGATGAAGGAAGAAAATATACTAGATGTCTATTGGAGAGAAGTTATTCATATTGTAGTATACATACTCAATAGAGTACAAGCAAGATTAAACAATTCAAAGACTCCCTATGAGCTATGGTATGGAAGAACTCCTACTGTCAAATATTTTAGAGTTTTTGGAAGAAAATGTTATATTAGTAGAGATGAAGAAAACTTGGGAAAGTTCAATACAAGGTCAGATGAAGGAATATTTCTTGGATATTCTATAAGAAGCAAGGCTTACGAGTGCTACAACAAGAGGTTGAAGAAGATAGTTGAAAGTGCAAGTGTCTAAGTAGATGAAGAGCCACATAAAAGCTTAGTACTAATATAAGGATATGAATCTAATGAGTCTTCTTGCAGAGAAGGAAAAGAAGAAGAAAATGAAAAGGAGATGTAGGTTGAAGAGGAAGAAGCTCTATAAAGGATTCCTAAGACTTCGAGGTATGTGTAGAAGAATCATTTTGAAGATCAGATCATTGGTGAAAAGAGCATAGGTGTGTTGACAAGAAAAGGTGTTATGACAAAATAGGTAAATTAGTGCCTACTTTCCAAAGTAGAACCTAATACAATGATTAAGGAATGTAAGGATGAGAATTGGACCAAAGCCATGGAAGAAGAATTGATGTAGATTGAGAAGAATCGGACTTGGGAATTAGTCCCAAGACTAGCAAACAAGAATGCAATAGGAATTAAATGGGTATTCCAGAACAAGCTAAATGAGAATGGATAATGTGTTAGAAATAAGGCTAGACTTGTGTGTAAGGGCTACTCACAAGTGGAAGGAATATGTTTTGAGGAGATATTTTCTTTGATGGAAAGAATCAAGGCTATTAGGATATTTTTGTTCTTTGGAGCACATAAGGACTTCAAGGTTTATCAGATGGATGTGAAGTTTGCATTCTTGAATGGTGAGTTGGAAGAAGGGGTATACATTTAACAACCAAAATGATTTCAATTATCAAATAATCCTAATATGGTTTGTGGATTGAAGAAGGCACAATATGGACTCAAGAAAGCTCCTAGATCTTGGTATGAAAGATTGGACATGTGCTTTTTGTAGTAGGGATTCAATAAAGGTACCATAGATAACAATCTTTACTTTAAAGTTGACAAGGATCAAATCTTGATTGTGGTTGTGTATGTTGATGATATAATCTTTGGAGGAAATGAGGTAATGTGCAAGAGATTTGTAGAAGAGATGTAAAATGATTTTGAGATGTCAATGTTTGGGGAGATGAATTTCTTCCTTGGGCTACAAATCAGTCAGATAGAAAAAGGAATATTCATTTCCCAATTAAAATATGTCAAGGAAATGTTGAAGAAGTTTGGAATGGAAGAATATAAATTGATATGTACTCCTATGGTTACTAGTTGCAAGTTGAGCAAGAATGGTGAATCTCCTAAGGCTGATCAGAGAAAGTACAAATCGATGATTGGTGGATTGCTATATCTAATTGTTACTAGAACAGATATCATGCATACAGTTTGTCTTGTGGCCATATTTCAAGAAGATCCTAGAGAATCACATATGGAGGTAGTAAAGAGGATAATCGGATATTTGTAGGGCACTTTAGACTATGGTCTATGGTATCCAAAGGATACATTTTTTTTTAAGTGCCTATATAGATGCAAATTGGGTGGGTTGTGTGGATTACAGAAGATGTACAAGTGGAGACACTTTTTATTAGAGTAATAGGTTATTTACTTAATTAATTTAATCATATTGATTAATTAATTAAGTCACCTTTACTTTATTTCACTTAAGCTAAACTTAGGAATTCTTTATTTTATTATTATTCCTATGGTTTTCACCTTTAGGGTTTAGATCTCCTTTTATAAGGATTGATCCTTTTTAATCTAATATACTGGTTAATGCATTTTTGCATCATGTTTGTAGAGCATCATTCTTGTTTCTCTTGATCTCTTTTGTGTGACAAGTTATTCATTTGTAGGTGTTCATTAGGGTCTGTGAGGTTGGATTATCAACTTCTACATGGTATCGGAGCTTCGGATTTGCAACTTCCTGTTCCTTTTTTGAGGGACCTTGTATTGAAGCAATTTTTTGTACATCGAGGGTAAAATCAGACCTCTCCATTGAACCCAGAGCTACTAGAATAGTCAAGATTGACCTTTGTTTTGTCAAAATTGGCTTCCGTTTGTCAAATCTATGAGGGTTTGAAGAAAGGGATTTTTTGCTAAATCCAGGGGGTAGCTGGTTTTTCGGAGCACTTTGGACCCAAACAGACCTCACCATCGTGCTTAGAAGGCCCAAAAACTCTAAGATCAACTACCAAATCATCGAATTTTGAGCTGGGATCCTTTGAGGAAATTTTTTTTTGCTAGAGAGGTCGTACAACCTCCAACATGTGAATCGAGGTAATTTTTTCAAAAAAAAAATTTCAATTTTTTTCCTTGCGAAAAAAAATCTTATTGAAAAAAATTATTTAAAGCCTTTAAAAGGTGCAGGTTTTTTTTTTTGCATTTTAAAAAAACAATTTTTATTAAAAAAAGGGACAGACGGTACACAAGGGTATCGCCAACATGCCATTATGGCAGGCGGCAGCCCCTTGGGTCCCACCCCCTCGACAACAGGTACTGTAGGGGGTGTACTTCCCACCTGCCAGTTTGGCAGAGCGGCAGGTCCCCCTCAGGGTGTAGGGAGCTGTCCACTCTTTTTTTTAATTTTTTTTAAAAATTATTAAGGTAATTTTTTTTTAATTATTTTTTTAAAAAAATATTTTTGTAAAAAAATAAGCCTAATTGGGAAAATACGGCGATGACCATTTGGTCATCAATTATATTGCCGTATTTCTGCTGCAATGATCACATGGCCATCAAAATTTTTCCAACTGATTGTGTTATTGCCCTTTCAGGGTGGTTTTCTTCTGGAGGCCATAACTTTTTCCCACGGTGTCAAAATCGGGAAAACTAGATATCGTCGGAAAGAGGACTCAGAGCACTTTTCAGTGATGTAGATATTGTTTGGAGATTTTTTCTTAGGTTCCTATTATTTCCAGTCAAAGTCAGATCTTCTTTTCTGGAGTTTCCCTCAGTGTTTTCGGTATAACTTTTGCATATGATGTCAAAAATGGGAAAACAAGATATCATCAGAAAACTGGTTCTGAACTATTTGCAGTGGTGCAAGTGGTTTCTAGATTTGATTTTTTGTTTTTTCTAAAAATGCTTCTTCTCAGATGTAGTATTTTTTTGGACCTTATGGGCTCACATTGGATGTATTTATCATTTGTAAACGCATTGAAATAAAGTGCCTCAGCTTTGTATGTGTAGCATTGGGATTCTTGGACACCATATTGTGCCATTATTGTACTTTCACTATTCTATAAAGTGCCATGGGGGGTTGATGTTTTCCTTTGTTTTTCATCATACCTTTGTCTAGCGAGTATTCCTTCCACGACAACAGTGAATCACATTGATTCTTGACTCATGTGTGTGTGCCTTTGTTTGCACACCCTTTATACTTTGCTGGTACTTTCATGTTTTCACATTCATATGTTCTTGGTTCTTCTTCATGCACTTTTTTCTGGCATTTAGTTTTAGTGTACCTGTCATTACTCTCCCTTGTTAGCATTATGGGGGGGGTTTCTACTATTGGTGATATTGCTTCCTTGGTTTTGTTGGAGTGAGCTATGTATTTAGTATTTGTTCCTATGTACTTTTGGATATAGAGAACATCAATGGTTCGTTACTTGTATTTCATTGAGATGGATCACTTACCATATGGACACTCTTGCATTCAGGAGGCGACCTTCCGTTTTCACTTGATTAGTTCTTCAGACTATTGGTACTTGTGCCATCTGTATCTTTGAGTTCTTGATGTTTGCCTTGGTTTTCCATCGGATTTGAGTATTGTCATTGGGGGCACTCATATAGATTCTTGTCTTCTTGATCTTGATCATCATATGTTTTAGCGGAGTTTCTTCTTTTAGCATTTCAACAGTCATTCTATGACAGTGTTTGCAGCTTCTTCATGCTTCAGTGGTGCTTTTTATGTTCATCCTTTGTTCCTATCTTTTGGGAAAATTTCTTCTTGGTTGGAGGCTTCTTCATTCTTCACTCTTGTTGGAGGATTCTTTAGTCCTTCACTCTTGTTTGGAGGCTTCTTTAGTCCTTCACTCATTCTTATTCTTTTTGGGAAATTCTTGTTTGGAGGCTTCTTAGTCCTTCACATGTATTTCTCTCTTTTGGAGAGGAGTTTTTCCCATGAGGTTTTCTCCTTTTCTCCTATTGTGAGAGATCTTTTACACTTGTACATGGGTAACTCATCAGGCCTAGTTGGCGGGACCCATCTTTACTTTCATGCATCTGTTCTTAATTTTTTAGCTTGTCCCTAAGTTCATCTTAAGGGGGCTGTTAGAGTAATAGGTTGTTTACTTAATTAATTTAATCATATTGATTAATTAATTAAGTCACCTTTACTTCATTTCGCTTAAGCTAAACTTAGGCATTCTTTATTTTATTATTATTCCTAGGGTTTTCACCTTTAGGGTTTGGATCTCCTTTTATAAGGATTGATCTTTTGTAATCTAATATACTGGTTACTGCATTTTTGCTTCATGTTTGTAGAGCACCATTCTTGTGTCTCTTGATCTCTTTTTTGTGACAAGTTATTTTTTTTCATGTGTTCATTGCAATTTGTGAGGTTGGATTATCAACTTCTACACTTTCTTTCTTGGAAGCAAATTTGTTTCTTGGCTTAAAAAAAAGTAGGATTCAATATCTTTATCTACTGCAGAGGAAAAGTATATTGCAACATCTTGCTACACATGGGTGTTGTGGATGAAGCAAACATTGAAGGATATCAAAATATCATATGATGAACCTATTTCTATCTTGTGTGATAATACAAGTGCTATCAATATTTCAAAGAGTCCAGTGATGCATTCAAGGACAAAGCATATCTCAATTTGGTATCACTTTCTAAGAGAGAAGGTTGTAGAAAATGAGGTGAAGCTGGACTATATGCCTACAAAGGATCAAGTTGCAGATATTTTCATGAAGGCTCTTCCTAAAGACACTTTTGAGTATCTTTGGTAGAAGTTAGGGGTTATTTCCCGTCCTTTCAACTAGATGCATAAGAGTGTGCATCAGTTTGGTGGAGTAATTCAAGATTTATTCTTTTGTTCCAAATTGATGAAGGCTACCTCTCATGGGGAGTATGTAGTATTATTATTGGTTGGTGAAGTTAGTTGGAGCATATTTTATGCCCCTAAGGGGGAGAGTACATAAGAGTAAGTGTAATAAAGTACATTGTAGTTGCTTGTTGGTGTTGCAAGTGGTGTATGTAGATTTCAAAAGGAAAAAAAAAAAGACAAATCCTATGCAGATGATGTGTGAAAGGTACATGTATTTCCCTTTGGATGTTGTCAAAGGGGGAGAGAAAAAGAGTTCAATACAAGAAAGAGATTTGAATTAGTCTATGGCCCTTTTCCATTGATGTCAAAGGGGAGAAAATTTGAAAAACATGGAGAGAGTTAGTACAGTGTATTGAAAAGTATTGCCTAAAAAAAGGGGGAGAGAGAACTGGTGTTGCAGGAGAAGAAGTCTGTCAAGAAGAATAAAGAGTTTCCTAGTCAGGGGGAGTACTACCTATTGCGGAGTTGTTATTAGTTGTTTTTGTTTTTGATGGTTTTCAGAAAGCCGATGTTTCCATCAATGAGAAAGGGGGATATTTTTGGAAGCTTGAGTTTTTTTTATTTGTTTAGGTGTTGTCATTGATGGCAACCCCTTGTATGAAGAGAGTGTTGGAATGATGTTGGTGTTGATGATGTCAACCCCTAGCATTGGATTTGTTGGAAGCTTGAGGAGTTGTTGGTATTGATGTCAACATAATGTTGGTGTTATCATTGATGCCTTACTTCAATATAGTTGCATAAGTTGTGTTTGGAGAGATAGTTGGATGTGCTATAGTTGATGAGAGGTGTTGTATATGATATAGATGTGTTGCAGAGATGTTATTAGTGTTGGTGATGTAGTTGGTTCACTTGGTTTCCAAGTGCTTTTAATAAAATTTGAATAAAAGAGAGTTCAGTGTGACATAGTGGTGTTCAATGTTCTGCTCTACATTTCTTATATTCCTACGTGGTTTATATATGATGATTAGAGGTGTTTAGAGGTTCTATATATAGAGTTTTAGGTTCTGGATCATTTTGTAGTGGAAGATGTGTTTGACAGTTTGTATGTCTGGTGAAATATGGTGTCTAGGAGAAATGAGATTGCTTCACATTTCTCCACAATGAAGATTCTTGTCTTGTAGATTTGAGAACATTCTTATATTGTATGTATCTACCTTTCCTTGATGTTTCACGTTCTGTGGTGTTCTACAAGGTTGTTTGGTGTGTTGCATATCTGTTCCAGTGTGTTTGGTTGCATTAAATAAAGGTGTTCTTAAATTTGAGGTGATTGTAGTAGTAGTGGCAAAATATTCTAATGATGTGGAATTATAGAGAAGGTGGATTCATCACTCCAAGGCTCCAGGTCATGAAAGAACCTAAGGGAATGAATTTCCCTAAACTACCTCATAATACCTAATAAGTTAATGAAGAAAGGACAGGCTAAAAAGGAAGGGAAAACAAAACTCTATTTCCCTTTAGATTATGACAGGTGTTTTTTGGAACCGAGTGAGAAGACTACATAGATCTCAAACTATGAACTAGATAGCTCTCTTTCAAGGATGATAGTGTAAGAGTAAGAGTTCAACACTTTTTGTTGGAGTCTTAGGGACGCATTGGTGTCCTATATGGATAGAGGGTCATGTAACAACCAAAAAATCATAGTTTACTATCAACCCGAATATTAAAGTTTTGCAATTTGATAGAAAAATAAAGGAATGTGAAGTACAACAAGAAGAATACTATAAAAACTACTCTAATAATGAAATGACAAAGATAGAAGAGTACCAACTTACTCAATGTCTAGTTCGCCAGCTAGCTCCAAGAAAATGAACAACACCTACACACATAGTGATAGGAAAAATATTGGCTTTGTGTTTGGAACTTTCCTCAATCAAGTCCTCGTTTCGATGTTCCCACCTCCATAGACAACCAAATATGCAATGATATAGAGAAAGTGATACAGAAGAGAGTAGAAATGACACAATAAAGTAGAGAGCAACAACCTGAATGCTACTCTAAAGAATGATAATGCAAGAAAATAAAAAGAAACAATATCACCTTCCTTTCTATGAGCACTCAAGGTTGAGAGAGGAAGAAGAAGATATATGACACCACACAAAGGAGATAGAGCTTCTTAAACCTACAATGAAAATGGTGTTGGAGCAAGAAGATGTTGTAGAAGCCAAGCAAGAAGCTGGTAGTAGCAAGAAAGAGTGAGAATAGAGAAAGAATGATCAAGAAGTGTTGCAAGAATGAGAGAGAAGTTTCATGAGATTGTGAGAGAGTGAAAGAATGAAGTTTGAATGGGTAAATGGAGGAAAATAGTCAATTGTTTTTGGTCAAGAGTTTGCATGGAACATTACATTCACAGGCACCTAGGAATTATAACACTTATGTAGATTCTAGACATAGGAACCTTTGTCAGGACAACAACATGGCGTGCAACCGTTCACACAATATGTGCAAGTCCCTGAAAAAAATTCCCTCACTAAAAAAATGATAGGGACATGTGGGAAAAGTGGGATAAAAGGGGAAAGTATTTATATTATTGGACTGTAAGGCTGAAATGAAGGTAAACAAATGGGAAATTTTCCTAGGTGTAAATTTACGCCATTACATTTTTCCCCCACTTTAGTGAGCATACGTGTCAATGCATATGAGAGCTAAAGTAGAAAGAGATTGAAGAGAATATACCAATATCATCGAGGAAGAAAATATTTAATTTGATGTACCTAGATGTGAAAGAGGGAGCTCCACCAAGATGCGAAGATGACATGAGTCTTTGATCCTACAAAAGTTGGCATGATAAGATACAACCTGATTAGATAGACACAAGACACACATTGATCAAATAGATGAGCCTGCAACTATTGCAAACTATGTTACAGGATAGTGACAAAAAAGATAGGTCTAGTCGATATGCCCCCAAGCTAGATGCCAAGATATAAGATGTTTGACACCAAGACACGCGACATCAGATATTAGATAAAAGACACACATTATAAGATATCAAAGAGATCTTTGAGAAGAAATCTTTCAAAGGGGGATCCTTTAGTAGGGATCGCTTCAAGACACCAAGGGGCCCATTCAAAGGAATGCTCCAACTGAAAGACACCACATTTTCTACCACTTATTCCATCATCAAGGAATCCTTTTGAAAGATTTTTCATCAAGGAATCTAGTGGAAAGAATGCTCTTTTTTCAAAGGAAAGTTTTTAGACTCTTTCCTTTTAGAAAAAGTGCTCCTTTTTCGAAAGGAAAATTTTCAGACTCTTCACTACAAAATCCTTTTTGAAAGAAAATTTCATCAAGAAGTCCATTTTGAGAGAATACAACATTTTGGAAAATGAGAAATTTTTCAATAAGGTATTCTTTTGTCAAGGAATTCATTGTAAATAAAATTTGACACCAAGGAATCCTTTTGAAAGAATTCACCTTATTGAAAATTAGAAAAGCATGGTATCCCCCCTTAGAATGGTGTGTGCTACACAAAGGATCACATGGAATCCTAAGGAAAGAAAGGAGAGGCAGAGATGTTGTGGCACTAAATACATGGTGAGATGTATTCATGGTATGTTGTCACACACATGAGAGACAACACATAAGAACTACAACATCAAGAAGCAAACAAGCCGAGACAAAGAAATCAAGAGATATGTGGATTTGAGAATTTGGGGCGAGAACTGTTCATAGATACAAATAGATAGATGTGATATGGTATGCGTATGAACATTCATCAATCCCTAAAGTTCTCAAAACATGAAGAAGAGCACATGAAGACTAAGTGAAAATAAAAATTGGGTCAAAATGGAAGAAGGCCTAAATTCCCCCAATGCTTTGCATCATTCCCATATCAAAAAGTAATATTATAACACATAGAAGATTGATTATACAAATAGAAGAAGTGCACAAAAAATTTCTGCACCTATATCCAAGTACCTACAAGGGTAGTAAGGGTCCTCTAGACAAGATCACAAACACAAAAATACAAGCACGAGGGAACACAAAAAAACCAATCTAATCTATAGATAAAGAAGAGGAACCACCCTAGTCCTCATTGAACAATAGGTCATCTTGCTCCCAATCTAGATCATTGTAAGGGGAGGGCATACGAGCTTGCAAGGGAGGGATAGAAAGGGTAGTGTGCTTTGACTCACCTACAACAAGAACCAAGGAAGAAGGCCCCTCAAGGTCTTCTTCGCTGAGAACTTGTGAAGAAAAAATCAATTTTGCGAAAATCAATGACAAAGTTGGGATATCATCCATTGAATTGAACATTCACTTTCTAGGAGTGCGTTGTTGCAACTAGGTGGGAGAAGTGAAAGGAACTTGAGAGTCACTACCCGCCTCATCAAAAGGGATAGTCCAAGATAAGAAAAAACTAGATTTTGAAGAAGGAAAACTATTCTTTTGACCTCCACCCATGGTGAGGTCATCCTCTAACTTGCGCTTCAGTGGAGGATATTGAATTCCCATAGAAGAAGTAGAAGAAGAGAATAAACTAGAGGCAACTACAAAAGACACCACCTTTTCCATGAGGCATGTCAATGGGTTGTGAGAAAGGATGGATGTTTGGGAGGGACATCAAGAGAGGGGCTCCATGGAGGGAGTGATGAAGACTTGTACCCTTTTTGGGTGAGAATCATCAGGACCTACCAGAGGAGCCGAAAGCAAGATAGGGTGATGGGAATTGAGGAAAAATCAACAGGAGAAAGTAGAACAATAGAAGAGGATGCAGAGGAAGACACAACTGGCTTCCCCTCTATCTTCTATAAGGCATCATGCTCTACAGCTAGGGCCTTTCACCTACACTTGCACTCACATGTAAGCTGATTACATTAGCTATGAGCATTGGAGGATGCAGACTAAGAAGAGACTAGAGGTTGCTACTCAACTGTAGGAGTATCCTTCACAACCATTTCCAAAGGAAGGATGGTCTCCTGAGTAGGAGTAGGAGGAGGAGGCACAATATTAGGAACAACCATAGGAGGAGAAACAAACACATGCACCTGGGAAGTGGGCCTCTTCCCATTCTCTGCCTAAGGGATAGGTGGAAGAACAGTTGGAGGACATAGAGGCCGATACATATGAACAACCCCATGATAACTCTTCCCCTTTCCATAGATAGTGGGTTGGGGAACCATGGGAAAGAGAGGCAACTAAAAAACTTGACACTTCGCTTTCCACCATGCGGGCACCATTACACTCCCCATATGAGGCATAGGAGAAGGAATCAGGGATTCCACCATGGGAAAAGAAGAAAAAGCAGGTGGAGTAGAAGTTGTAGAAGGAGAAGGCTCTTAAGCATGAGAAAGATTCCCCTTCCCTTTTGACGGGGCCGAAGAGGTATCTTGTTGTTGCACTATTATAGAGGCCTTTATGGAAACAAAATAGGGAGAGACAAGATAACTAACCTTGTACACCATGCCTCCAGTCTTATATTTAACATAAGACATAAAAAATCTCCCCATGAAGGGAGAGGTCCAACTGGGCTGGGCCAAAAGTGATCCAAAGAAAAGCCCCCATGCAATACCAATGAATTATAGCCAATGTCATGCACTATGTGCACTGTGCCTTCGTTGAGAAACTTTAAGAATTTATAGATTACAAAGGTAACACCATTAAGAGAGGCTAGCCATGGGATGCCTAGCCTGAATTTGAACATGTAGGAATCTGGGATCACAACAAATGACACATCAACAACCATGGTTCCTACCAAGAATGATAAAGAAATAGCACCCATAGGGGCAATAGAGAGTCCATTGTGGGTATTGAGAGTGATATTTTACTCTTTGTATCTCTCTTTATTTAAACTGTTTATGAATAGAGTTTCCTCTATTATCACAATTACCTGACTCATTGGATCAACTAAGACACCAATCATGATTTTTTCATTAATCTATGAAGGAATGTATAACAGGGAAGGATCCTTATTTAGTGGCTCATCATGTGAGGTGAAAGTTGTATTAGGTATTGCACTTGCATTTTCAATAGGAGGGATATGCGTGAATGAAACCATGTTCACGTACTTAGATGGAACTAGCTCAAAAGATGTAAAATATTGTGTTACTGAGTTTGTAGATAGTGACCTACCAAGATTATATTCCCATATGTCAAGGACTCTTTCTCACTACGTTTTTAGAAGTCATAGATTGGGTCGCAAAGCTAAATGCATTCTGACACACAAATCTATGACACATCTAAGACATGAGAAAGATTCCAACATGAAGAAATGAAAATAAAATACGTTCACATTAGGTTCACCAAAAATGTAGAGAAGGGGGATTCGTCAACCCCAAGGCTTTAGGTCACTGAAGAGCCTAACGAAACAAGTTTCCCTAAACTACCTCGGGCCACCTAATAAATTAAAGAAGAAAGGATATGCTAAAAAGGAAGGGAAAACAAAACTTTGTTTCCCTTTAGATTATGATAGGTGTTTTTTGGAACTAGGTGAGTAGACTACAAAGGTCTTGGAATATGAACTAGACAACTCTATTAGAGGACAACATTCAAGTCAAACTTCAATGCATCGTGCTAGAGTCTCAAGGATGTGTTGGTGTCCTATATGGATAGAGGGTCAAGTAACAACTAGAAACTCACAGAGTCTACTGATGACCTAAATATTGAAGTTTTATAGTTTGACAAAAACTTAAAGGAATGCAAAGTACAAAAAGAAGAATACTCTAAAAGCTAATCTAATAATGAAATGACAAAGAGAGAAGAAGAGTACCAACTTACTTAAGGTCCAATTCTCTAGCTAGCTCCAATCAAATGAAAAAAACCTATACACACAGTGACAAGAAAATTTTTGGGGCTATGTTTGGAACTTGCCTAAGTCCTCACTTTGGTGTTCCCACCTCTACAAACAACTAGATATGCAATGATATAGAGAAAGCGATAAAGAAGAGAGTAGAACTGACACAATAAAGTAGAGAGAAATGATAACTTGAATGCTACTCTATAAGAACAATA
>VDFB02386876.1:143947-216233 GCA_007258455.2 Sequoia sempervirens
AAACATATATTGGTACAATTATGTTTTCAACACAAGTCAACTTGCACAAAATAAAGTCATTTATGAATTATAAAAGGTACACTGATGTTTACAATAACCACTCCATGCAAGTGGCTTAAAACTTCGAGTGCATTGTATTTACATGTATACATAAACAGTTAATGGTGCACAATGTCACATAATTTAAAACATTATAAACAGTTAATGGTGCACATTCTGACATAATACAAAACATTGAACAGCTTTATGAGCTATCAGTTACACAATCACCCACACATCCCTTGACATCTTCATGCACTAACTCCATCTACTTCTGGTACCTGCATAAACAGTTAATGGTGTAAGACTCTCTAATATACCAAAAAACATAGTATAATTCAATATTCAATATAATCTTTTCTATTTAAGTACTCACTCGTTACATTTGTTTCAATATTCAATATAATATTTTCTATTTAAGTACTCACTGGTTATATTATTTTCAGCCATATTGCTCTACATTTTTTTTGTTTGTTTCATTATTCAATATACTCTTATATTTATCAGGCATAATGTTTTATTTATTCAATATATTCAGTGTTTACATTTATGTTGTCTGTTTCATTGTTCAATATAATCTTTTATATTTATGTACTCAATGTTTACATTAATTTTAGGCATACAAATAATTTTGCTTTCACTCAGCTATTCAACTTAGCATTATTTAATCATATCGTAGTTACATTATATTTATATTTATGTACTCAATGTTTACATTATTTTCAAGCATACCAATAATTTTGCTTTCAGTCAGTTGTTCAACTTAGCATTATCCATTATTTAATCATATTGTAGTTACATTTTTTTCACCTGCATTCATCATAAATCAAAGATTATAATAGCAGCATTATACCATACATCAAATATAATAACATCAACATTACCCATTTTTTAATCATATCACAATTATATTCTAAATCCGTCTTTAATAATGTGTAGGGTTTCATCATAGTAGATTTTATATATATATATATATATATAAAATCTGATAAGAATGTGTACAGTTTCATCATAGCAGATTGTATATATATATATATATATAATAAGAATGTGTAGGGTTTCACCATAGCAGATTGTATATATATATATATATATATATCTGGTAAGAATCTGGTGTTTGATTGCATTTTAGCATCTTTAAAAATCATTTCTGTGTATGGCATGAAGGGTTTGACTATAATCATTTCTATTTACATGTGATTGTCGACTAGTAGAAAAATGATCCCTCGTGAATTATTTTGTCTTATTATGTCATATTCCTATCAGACTGTAGACATACATACATACATACATACATACATACATACATACATACATATATATATATATATAGTCATGCCATGTACTGTTTCCTCATATCAAGTTGTGTAGAGTTTACATGTGACCAGTACAAATTTGATCCACCTCTCTCACCTGCAAGATTTTTTGTTCAATAGTGGATTTTTGTTGGGTTTGATGGTGTTTGATTGCATTTTGGCATCTTTAAAAATCATTTTTGTGTATGGCATGTAGGGTTTGACTAATCATTTATATTTACATGTGACTGCCGACTGGTAGAAAAATGAACCCTCATGAATTATTCTGTCTATGTCATCGACTTTTTGACTGCTATGCCTTTTTTTGACATTATTCTATGAAGTAATCACATGTAATGTGATTTAAACAGGACATTGACAGAATTTTGACCAAGTATCATCATGAAATTTATTGGGTATATAATAAGATACTTAATCTTCAAAGATTTTTTCATTTAATCTTATATGGAGCTGCATAAAACATCTGCACCTCTCTTCACTTGCAAGATTGCTTGTTTAACAGTGGAATTTTGTTGAGTTCGACGGTGTTTGAGTGCATTTTGGCGTTTTTAAAAATCATTTCTATGTATGCCATTAAGGGTTTGATTGTAATCATTTATATTTACATGTGACTGCTGACTGTTAGACAAGTGAACCCATACGTGTGGTTTGATGAAGGAATATGAAGACAATGATATACTCTTATCAATTATCAGTATAAAAAATTAATGGAACTACATGTTAATTATCAGATTAATTATATATATACACATAGACACACACACATATATATAGCTATATATGTACATACATATATGCATAACCATTTATATGTATGTACATATATACCTATATATATATATATATATATATATATATATATATATATATGTGCAGACAAATAATTAATCTAATACTAACTAATCTCATAATTACTGTATACTATTGCTCATTTCATCTAACTTTCAGATATATATAAAAAGACACATTTTTCAGTATTACTAGGTCATTGCCAAAGTAAAGTCATAGACTTTACCTGTCATTAACGTTGAATGTCTTATGTTGATTGCGGATAAGTCCTTGCATTCCTGCCATTGAGAGACCAATGCCAATAAATATATTCCTCCAATGAAATAAGCATCTGATAAGAAAAGTATTTATTTATGAACATGTGTATACCAGAAAATGTAAACGTATCATGAAGCATTCAGAGCAAAATGTCCCTATAGAGTTTGTTGTGTTAACAAACACAACTTTTTTGGTATGTTGATAATCCACATGCTTGATTCACCTCTCCACGCTCCCGCTTGCCTGCAAAATAATTGTAATAAACGGGGGTAGTACTCGGTACTCGTAACATTCCGACATCAAATCATCCTTACAATATTGCATGCACAACAATAAAAGTTTTGATTGGAGCATTAAAATCCACAATGTTTTGATCCTTGGTATGAAGCTGAAAATAATAGTGTGTTTTACATTTGATGGCACCATATATGGCAGAGTGCAATAGAATGGACATATATAGGCATATATATGTATGTGTATACATGTATATCTATATGCATATACATGTACATCTATATAAATATACATATAATTAGTGACAACCATTGCACAAATTTATTTGACAGTGTGTATTGTGCATATACTTTGTGCTACGACTTTCAATAAATATATGTATATCTATATAAATATGCATGTCTATGTATATACATATACATTCATACATACATATGCATAAACATGTGTATATATATTTGTATATACATACACATGTACATGTATATGTATATGTACCTTCATATACATATACATGTACATGTATATGTATATGTATATACAAATATGTAATCTAATTATTGAAACTCATAAAAACAGACAACATAAGTCAAAACTGAATATTCTGTATGGCTGAAAATAATGTAGACACCGAGTACATAAATATAAAAGAGTATATTGAACAATGAAACAGACAACATAAATGTAAATCTGGTATACTGATAAATAAAAACATGAATTTACTTATTCTGGGTGTACCAACATGAATAAGCTCCCTTTTAAGAGGAATGTGCATAGGTAATGTGCATAGGTTGCCTTAGCTCTGAATTTTGCAATGTGCAAATTCATTGGAATGTGCAAATTCAATCTTCGTGGGAAACAATATGTCATTTCATTTTGCTATGGCCAATTATGCCTGAGTTGTGTCGTGGCTTATAGGAAATCAATTTTATATATGGTGTAATTGACAAAATAGGTGGCTTGCATAAATTCAATCGTACATATGAATTATAAAACGTTTTCTGTTTTGTTATATGTACGGTGGTGAATTTTGTAGAGGATATGCAGTGAAAGCATATGCAAATTCGTAGTGAAAATGACACTGGGAATTGCCTCTTATAAAATCATTAGAATGTGTATATTGAATGCATTGAATTGTGGTGATTGACTTTCACATTTGTATTTTCCTGCCAAACAATGGTGTTGAATGAAAAAATGCCTATTAACAATTATCATTTCACCTATTTCAAGTTACGTTTGTATGCGGGCCCCATCAAAATATCACGTGGGTCCGTTAGGAGGTGGTCCCTTTACCATCAACCTCATCACATTAAAATATTCTCCACGTGCCCCATATTCCTTCATCAAACCCAGGTATAGTTAACATTTGTTTTGAAGAAGGCATGCAGTTAATTTTGGTCTTTGTGTTGTCGGGTGTTTAAGTTTAAAGTTATTCTTCCTTTTCATTACCATTATTCATAGTATTATATTATATATAATTCGATATATATATCGCATTACATATGTACAGCCTTAGATATATACGAGTATCAGATAAACTATGTTATGCCAAATTTTATTATACATATATGTATAATAAAGGTGAAAATGACATGGACCTTAACATATGTAATCTGATATAGATATATATCTATATAAGACTGTACATATGTAATCTGATATATATATCAGATTATATATGTATAATCTTATATGGATAATAATGGTGAAAATGAGGAAGAAAACTGCGGGAGATGAAGACTTTAGGGCTTAAAGCTGCCCAGCAACTCGTGGTTAAGTTAACACGTATGCGTGGTTTGATGAAGGCTTAAGGGGTACGTGGTTAACTGGGCAAGATCAACTCTAAAATATAGAACTGTGCTATGTACATTCAATAGGTGATGATGGGTAAGTTAATGGTGGAGATCAAAAGTTGATTAAGAAAACACAGAGCAATAAATGCAGTTAGACACACATAATGACAAATTCTAGTTGGGTAATATTAACTGGTAAAATATGAAACTATACTATGTGTTGGCGTAAAAACTAACACCTTTGGAGTGCAGGTTTTGTACAGACAGCTATGCACACTGCGTAATGGGTGCTCTTCAAATTAGGAGGGGAAGCTCCCTCGTGCTTAACAAAAATGCTTGAAAAGGGAAAAGTAATCTAAACTATCTCCTGTCTTTTTGTCTCAGCTGGAAGAGGCACAAGGTTAAGAAAACCAAGAACGTTGCAGCTAAGGATTTTCTGGTTTCACATATCATTAACTACAACTAAGCTAACTACTTAAATTCTATCCAGTCTCCCCAAGAAAACAGAGCGTGAGGAAACGGAGCAAGGTTTGACTATCAGAGGATAAACGTGTATAGATTCTCAACTTGAAGGCAAGGTGGCACATCTATTATCTCAATCCGAACTAGTTTATTGTCCACGACAACACACGATAACCAAGTGCAGATTCTCTACTTGAAGGCAAGGTGGCGCGACTATTATCTCAATCTGAACAAGTTTATTAGGCACAAAACATATTTATCTAAACTATGGGAAGAATTTACCATGACAATCCCATGAAACCCTATGTGGCATAATAATTGATCATAATGGTAAAGTTGCACAAAACAGAAAGAATTCACCATTATAATTGCATGAAACCCTATGTGGCATAACAATTCATCATAATAGTAAAAACACATGAACAGATACAAAAAGAGCAATATTGAGAGCAAGGTAGGCGCAGCATATATTTCTCTTGTGCAAAAGTTATTTACAAATGAGCAAAAGCTCTTATTTATATACATCAAGGTGTAGGGAACCCTAAAATCACCTTGAGTCATCTACAGTCTTGCAATGCATGCAAGATTTATTGCTAAGCCCTAATAAAACAAACTATACAGTTAACTAGAAAACTACCATCAGTTAACCAAAACATCTAATCTAAAAATGGACAATTGTGTGAGCATGCACGTCCTTATTGAAAGCGAGTTAACTGGAAGACTACCATTAGTTAACGTAAAACCCTAAATTCAACTCCAAGTGAACAAAGCTAATCCCAGAATAGATATGCATGAGATGAGACAACGAGTTAACTTGAAAAGGTAACGCCGAGTTTAACTCCTGTGTAAAATGTCTATTCTGAGAGGTAGGAAGTGAAGTCTACTGATCGTGATCTCAAACAACCAATCCCTCAACGAGATTGTTAACTATATCAGCATATGAAGGTCATCACAATTCACTACTTGTCAGCAACTTGAGCAATCTTGGCAATCTTTGCACGCTCAAACTAGTATTTCACTGACTTATAACTTTGGCGGCAAAGTAATTGAAGTGATGGCCACTATCTCTTCTGCAGCTTGATGCTTTTGATGCTTTGGCATGACGAAACTGTGAGGTTTGACTGCGCACACTCTAGTTGTGAGAAATGCAAATGAACTTGCTGCACATGCAAAACTCCAACGGTATCAACCCTCTAAACCGACTTTGGAAGACAATCGGCCATACGAGGCATGCAACCATGTGAACTTGAGTAACTACACTTGTCAACCCTTCGAATATGCTTGATACAAATCGGTCTCAGCTTCTTTAATGAAGTCATGAATTAAGACTGATTTGGTCTTGAATTCAATCTATGTATACTGTACTCTGAAAAACTCGCCTGTTGACTGTGAACTTGACTATGTTTTGACGAGATTTCTGGAAAGCTAAAAATACCCTACTGAGGCTAAAAATAGCCTATCGAAGGGTTATTTTCGGCGAAAATATGAGATATGGGTTTTGTCCAGAAAAAGATTCTAAGACAACCCAGAACGTTAGAAATGCGACAATCTAACTTCTACTCGACCATGCAAAGACTTTTCAGTTGAGAAAATTAGAAACTCAAGAACGAATGTTCTGAAGTTAAAAATTCCTGAAAAATCAAACGCATGATTTTAATTCGAGGAAGCTATATGAAAATGATCTAGATGTTGAGACTTGTCAAATTTTCCAATTTCAGGAACATGCGAATTGTATACTGAGAGAAATTTGAGAATCAAGGAGGAAAAAGATGTTTTTTGTATGCTCTTCTTCAATGAAAATCGCCCTTGAATTCTTCAAATTGCTAATGATTATGAACTTTTATCCTGCAAAAAGATGTATTTGATGAAAACGCCCTTGGCAATAGATAAAGAATTTGCCTTTGCTTGCTAAAATTCGCCTTTACTTGAGAATTACGAATTTTCCTTGAAGATAAGTCTTTGCTTTGAAGAAATATGAATTTTTCTTGAAAACACTCCTTGCCTGAAGAAAAACAATTTGTTTGAAAATATGGATTTCTCTTTTAAAAATATGAAATTCTCTTGAAGCTTATGAATAATAAAGAAAATTCGCACCATCTGCAAGATCAAAAAACCCCAAAAAAAATAGAAGGCTTCTGATTGGACCCCTTCGTTACACCGATACGACACGGTTTGGAATAAATAATAATAAATTAATATTCATCATGCAATAGCAAAGGTGCCAAAAATAGAAAATTGCCACTTAATGCTAAAATTGCAAAATAAATATTAAATATTTTGAACTCAGTTGACAATTCGAATGAAGCTTTGAGATTCACCGTTAGACTTCACCGATTCTGAAAAGTCATCTTTTGAGCTCATAGGCCCATTTGCTCAAGATATTCCATTTTTTATTAACTTCCTATTTTATAGCCGACTTAAAAGTCAACTACAACTTCAACATTGATTTCGAGTGATTGGAAGATGTTGAGATCGAGTTGAGATATTCATCTGCGAAGCCTCTGAACACAAGGAAGAAATGTCTGCCGGAGACACAACTGCAAAATCCATCATTTAACACCCCAAAAAATTAGGCACCCCCGATTAAATTCATTTACGGGTTCCAGACTTAACCATTTTCCTAAACTGCCATTTGACACTTCAAACGTGTTGACGATACAAACGCGTGAACCCTACCGACAGGAAAACAAGCTCACTGGCACTGGAGACATTCGGCATCCAATGACTATACACATGACCTCTCAAAAGTTCATTAAGGGACTCAAAAGTAAAAGCGCCCCTGGCCTTCAGTTGCATTGACGTCATTTTGACAAAAATGAACTCTCATCCAAGTACCCTACTTTGTCCTCTGATATCTGGAGCTAGATACCCGATTGAACATTATCTATTTTAACGGACAGAGAAGGGCCCACAAGAGAAGTCTCTAGAGGTGACGAAGCAAGAAAACTGCTTCTAAGACCTCAAAAAGCCAGTGCATATTTTATTTAAAATAACCGCTCCAAACTTAGCCATTTTCTGGATATCTTCACTTTTCAGCATTTCGCCAAAGACCCGTACCTATCGAGCGTCTGCCAATTCAAGCGACGACCGAGCTCGTTGAATAGAGCAACCGATACGCCAAAACCCTGTGAAGACTTCAACGCGAACAAGACCGACAGGCCCGAGGCTAGGCCTCGACCGTAGAAATACACTACAAATCATCTATTGGTCCGCCTGTGAAATTACGTGCTTGGTAGAACCTCCGCCATGATCACCAGGAACATCGGATTGATAAGCTGGATGATGCATCGCGGAGCTGGGCTAGAGTAGTACTGATGTCAGGAAGACTTCGTATGCAAATTTTGGCATTTGAAGGGTCCTTTAAACCAGTGCCCCTGGGCTGTAGTTGCACTGGGAACCAATGAAGATGCTCTGGAACGTGAAATCTCCATTATAAGCCCATCTTCAGACGACTACTGCCGAAATTCTGAGATTCGGATGACTACGTTTGATAGTTCGTTGGATAAGCAGACTAGTTGTGAATAGATTGACTGCATGAGCCACCTAAAATACCAGAATCTACCCCCTCTTTAAGATGGGCGCCCTTAGGCTATAGTTGCGCTTTTGCCTAAAAAAGACAAATTTCTCCTACCTGGAACTTTGAGGATTTCAACTTCTGTCACTATTTTCCGAAGCTCCAAGTATCGGAAAGCTTCGCTAGATAGCTCATTAGATAGCCAGACCAATTCTGAAGAGTTTGACTATATGCATGAGCACTTTCCTCAAAATCTTGACCTTCAAAAAGTTGGGCGCCCCTGGGCTATAGTTGCGCTTTTCTGCTTTTCTCTGAGAAATCTTCATAATTTAATCACTAAAAACTCCATCTTGACCACTGAAATGATCATGCGAAAGCATAGTTGTTGTCGTGAAATGCTTCTTCATCGTGAAATCTTCCATTTTGAGTCTCCGATGTAGGTTCTGTTCAATAAAACTGACTTTAACTGACAAAATATTGACAAAAACTCCATGCTTGATATTGCCCAAAACTGTATTTTACATCATTTAGCAAAGTTTAGACTATTCTATGCAAAATGACTTGATGAAGCAAAAAATTTGGTTTGGGTACAACATTAGGCTCCGTTTGGTGACCATGTCGGATACCTACGGCATAGGAGAACCTAAGAATCTCAGTGTTAAGTAGACCAGTGTTTTATAATTGGGCATTGGAGTCAGGACTTTTCCCTAATCACCTAAAAACATTTGGAATTTCCTAAAAACCTAACCTAAAAATCACCTAAAACATGACAAAACATCACAAAACGGGGAAACACAATACGATATAACGATAAAGCATACAAAAAAAATTACAAAATATTTACAATATTACTCCTCCCCCGAAGGGTTGAAGTGCTTAAGATACTGCCCGCTATAAGGAAGCGGGAAGAGCCTTCCATCCTGATGTGAAAGAATATAAGTGTTCTCTCCTGCGGATTCATGAATCTGGAAGGGCCCTAACCATAAGGAATCAAATTTTCCATGCATTCCTTTTGGCTCATGCCTTTTGTCCCACAAAAGGACTTGATCTCCGACTTGAAAGTCTCTGTGACAAGCCTTCTTATCAAAAAGTTTCTTCACTCTTTCTTGATGTTGAGTGATTTTATCAACAACCTCTGTCCTCTCCTCTTGAAGTTTCATCAGGAGCAACATCCTCTTTTGAATAGGATCATTGAATTCTTCATCTTCCACTGCAGATGCCAGCTGCAAAGCAGACAACTCCAAGGTAATGGGCAGAATAGCTTCTGTACCATACAAAAGTATAAAAGGCGAGGTGCCAATAGCTCTTTTAGGAGTTATACGATCAGCCCAAAGAGCGTCATATAACTTGGTATGCCAAGCTCGCTGATTCGACTCAACCAACTTGCGTATAATTGTGACAATGTTTTTATTGGATGATTCGGCCTGTCCATTACCCTGAGGGTAATAATCTGACGAATGTGATAGCATGATGCCATGATCAAAACAAAAACTTAAAATCTCTTCTGATGAGAAGCAAGTTGCATTATCAGTCACAATTTTCCGAGGAACTCCGAAGCGAGAAATAATGTTCTCCTTGAGAAAGCTGCAAACCACTTCGGACGTAGCTCGTTTAGTAGGAACCGCTTCAACCCATTTTGTAAAATAATCTGTCGCTGTAAGGACAAAAACATGCCCCTTGCTGGAAATTGGATTGACAGGTCCTACAAAATCAATACCCCACTGCTGAAATGGAGCGTCGACGACAACTGGCCTGAGTGGAAAGGATGCCAATTTCACTTTACCAGCAAACTGCTGACATAACTGACATTTGTACACCCAATCATATGCGTCACGAAACATAGTTGGCCAATAAAACTATGCTCATAGAATCTTGAATGCAGTGAGCCTTGATGAAAAGTGTCCTCTGCATGCCTGATTATGAAAAGCTTCTAACAACCTTCGTTGCTGATCCTTTCTGACACATAATAGGAAAGTTCCGTCAAGGCCACGCTTGTACAGAATGTTGTTAACAAGCACGAAATTTTGTGCTTTCAATTTCAGTGTTCTTTTCTGCTGTTTGTCCATGTGACGTGGACATTCTCCATACGTTGAATAATACCACAAAGGTGTGTACCATTCTTCCGCAGAATTAACAAGTAGAACCAAAGGAAGGTCCTCTTCAACTTCTTTTTCTGAACCAATTCCACCATTGCTCTTGAATTTATGATCTCCATCTTCCGCCAATAACCGACAAAGACCTTGTCCGCGAACAAGTTTGGTTGGTTTAATCTCTAGATCATATTCCTGAACCCTCGCGATCCAATTCCCTCTTTTCGTGCCCATCTCCTGCTGAGTAAGCACACTTTTGACTGCTGGATCGGTGACATACACCGTTGTATGTGAATTCAAAAGATAAAATGTGAAATTCTTGACAGCTCTGACAACAGCATAAGCGTTCTTCTCAATCTGGGAATAACGCATCTCAACATCTTTAAAATTAGCACTCATAAAAGCAATAGGAGATTCACCCTCCTTGCTGAGCTTCTGTGTCAAAATGGCAGACGATGAATGTTCCGACGCATAACAATAAAGAATAAAATCCTTCTGAAAGTTAGGCCGAACTAACACTGGTGCATTAGCAATAGCTTCTTTGATTTTAATAAAGGCCTGCTTGCCTTCGTTCGTCCACACAAAAGTAGACGTCTTCTTCATCATTGCTGAAATCTCCTTTGTTAGCTCTGAGAAATCAGGTACAAACCTTCGGATAAAGTTAACTTTACCGAAAAAGGAGTGCACCTGCGTTTTGCTTGTAGGGAGAGATAGGTTTCTGATTGAATCCACCCGATTCGGATCTATTCTGGTACCTTCTTTGGAAACGATATGACCAAGTAACTTGCCCTCCGTCACCGCAAAGATTGTCTTCTTCGGATTCAAAGATATTTTATGATACCTACATCTCTCGAACACTTTCACAAGGTGTGAAAAGTGATCACTCCGTTTATCTGAGAAAACGGTTAAGTCATCAAGATAGACGACTATGATCTTATTCCTAAGATCCCCAAACGCTAAATCCATGGCTCTCTGAAAAGTAGCACCGACGTTGATAAGGCTGAAAGGCATCCTCTCATAAGCAAACGTTCCCCACAGCGTGGTGAAAGCTATCTTGATCTGATCCTCCTCAGCCACTGCAATCTGATTGTAACCAGAAAAACCATCAAGAAGTGATAGCATTTCCGATCCGGTAACCGTCTGCAATGTATGCTCCATGATAGGTAAGGGATAATTGTCCTTTAAGGACGATTGATTCAAGTTCTTGAAATCAACGCAAATTCTGATTTCTCCATTCTTCTTGCGCACATGAACGATATTTGACACCCAAGTGGAGTGATGAATAGGAAAAATTATCCTTGAGTCCACCATCTTCTGAATTTCCGCGTAGATAGTATCTTGAATTTGCGGATTATAATGTCTTTGTTTCTGCCTGAAAGGCTTGACTTCAGATTTCAGTGGAATTGTGTGAGACAATTCAATGGGTGTGAAGACCTTTAAATCTTCATATGACCAGGAAAAAACATCTTTGTACTGCTTGAACAAGGCGATAAACCTCTCAGTCTCCTCGGGAGTGCAACATTTTCCCAAATTCACAAGCCGAGGCTTGTCTTCAGTACCTATGTTGACTTGACTGTATTCTGATGAAGTATTCACCCCTGACCTTTTCTGATCTTGGATGTAACGATCATGCCTGTCAAAAATATCCTCTAAGGATACAAAACCTTTAGGAATCTGATTTCCTTTCAAATGTATGATTCCAGATTCTTCAGCAATTGACTCTTTGTGAGAGGTTTAACTCCCTTCAAAGAACAATTCTTTGTAGTTGTCTCCCATGACGAGAAATTCTTTAATATCTTCATCATCACTGAAGACTTGCCAGTTGTTTGAATTATCAGGAATAGCTGGTCTGTAGATGAGTTCAATAGCAAATGAATTCTGACGAAAATCAGAATTAGGCATAAAAAGAGCTGCTGAAACTGCAAGTGCATCAGCTTTGCTATTACTCATTCTTGAAATGTATTTGATGTTAAATGCATCAAACCAGTCGATTGCATTCCACACCCTCTGCCTGTAGTTCTGGAGACGATTCTTTCTAATATGAAACTGCTCTTTTACCTGTTTAACGATCAGCTCTGCATCTCCTTCAACTTGAAGCAGCTTGATCCCCATATCCTTTGCGTTTTTGAGACCTAACAAAAGTGCCTCATATTCTGCAGTATTATTAGTGCAATCGAATTGCAACCTATATGCAAAAGGATATAAATAACCTTCGGGAGAGATAATCACTACTCTCGCTCCGGAACCTGAAGTCGAACAATTGCCATCAAACTGCATCGTCCACATCTCCGATTCTTCATCTGATAATTCAGTGGAAAGTGCAAAATTCTGACAATCTTCCATTATTTCAGACACCATAACATATGTGCCTGGACCCGTGTCTTGATACAACACTTGAGCATGTGGGTCCTGGGACTTCACTACTGTAAACTTTGATTTGGTTTCCGGCTCTAACTTGAAAGTACCTTTCTTCAATGGGATTGTCGCAAACGACCAATCCATTTGTATTTCTCCTCCAAGATCCTTGCAAAAACTTCTACTAAGTAACATCTCGTAACTGGTAGGAATATCAGCTACTAGGATGGTCATCATAATCTTTTTCTCTGGACATGATGTTAGCCTCACTTGCACATCTTTGAATTGTCCGACTAACGACACCGGCTTAGACTCAAGTGAATAACATTTTTCCTGAGTTGTTGTGCACGAAAGTCCCAATGCGTTCATAATTTGTAAGGGCATTACATTGTCCGAAGCTCCACTGTCAATTATGCAATTGCTCAGCTTAAAAACTCCTATATATAGAGATATATAGAATGGCCTAGGCTTCTCTTCTGCAGGAACTGAGGATTGAAGCAATGTCGGCTGAATGACATTCTTCTTTTTAAGAACATTCAAGATTCTATCCAACTGCTCTGGATGATCTTGTAAATACTCCAGCTGAGATATCTGTACCTTTGTCTTCATCATGGAAGACACGATGTCAAAGCTTGCTGAAGACGTATCTAAAGTTGCTGGCAAGATATTCTCTTGTGAAGGTTTAAGATTGGAAGTAGAAGCTACTTCCTTTGCTTTTGTATTCAAATTCTGCTTTTCCTCTTCCTCCTTCTGTGCTTTGAAATGCTGAGCACGTGTGAACACAGGTGAGGTGATATTCTCGTGATTCACTACAAGAGAAAAATGACGAGATTCTTCTTCTTCTTCATTAACGGGTTCTCGATCAAAATATCCCGTTGCGGAGTCGCCATCAAACTCATCCGTCTGTGAAGAGACGACGTTTGAACTGGAAGGTATGAAGTCTGAACTAGGAGCAGAATCAGAAAATCCCATGAGCTGATTCATTCTTTGATTTTCCGGACAAGTAGCCCCAGTGTGCTCTGCTGAATCATGGAACGTGCAAAAAACCGTAGCCTTCTCAGCTTCATTATTTTGTCTCGGTTGTCCTTGTGGAAACTTTGACTTAAAATTATTGTACGGCTGAAAATTATTCCTTCTCGGCCAGTACGCTGGTTGTGATTGAAAAGGTGGTAGTGCAGGCAAAGCTAGTTGCCCTTGAGGTGGTGATTGCCTTTTCAGTATTGTCACCTCATTTGCTACCTTCTGTAGCAACGGATCGGCCAACGCTTGCACGAGCGGCCTGATCAAATCATCTTTCATCTTGCTGGTTGTAATCATGTTATCTTCAAGCTTGATTGCTTCCTCCTGAAGGTGTTGTAGATTATCTCCTTCGCTTATCTTCAGGAAAAAGGCAATTTCTGACGACAATGCATTGATGAAAGAACTCATCAAAATCTCATCAGACGGATTCAAAGTGTGAGAAAGACGTGTAACAAGGTGGTTAAACCTTGCCACGAATTCTCTCATCGGTTCATGCTTCTCCATCTTTGAATTTGAGAGTTGTGCAAATAGTCTATGATTGTCCTTGGCAGGCTTGAATTTTCCAAAAACTTCTCGCTCATGACAACCCAACTGGTGATAATTCCTGGCTCAAGATTATTGAACCAATCTACTGCGTTGTTTTCAAGAGTCTCCACGAAAAGACGAACGGCGATGTCTTCATGTGCAACATGCAAAATGGAACAAGCCGCCATGAATGCTGATAGATGTTCATCTGGATGTTTGGAACCATCGCCATGAAATCTCGGGAAAAACTTGCGTGAACCCTTGGGCAATTCATGATGTCCTAGTAAAGCCAACGGTCCAATATTGTCGCCCCAAGGCAAGGGGGCTGGACATCTTGCGTTTCTTCCATTACGACCATTGTGATCATCACCATTGTTGTTGTTAATAATACGATCACCCATCTCTGCAATTGGAGTGGGAGATTCTTCTTCAAAAATTTCTGATTCAGTAAACTGATCAGGAGCTTCTTCAAAAATAGGATCTGGCTGGATAGGAGGATTTCCTCTCCTTCTTCTAATGTAAACTCGGTACGCCAGGATGCTTAATTCCACGCGGGAGGTGGAAAAACTGGTCTACCTACTGCAAGATATGCTTTTTCTTCTTTATCCAGAGTTGTAGCCGCGTTCCTCCACTGAGTGGTAGATGTATGATTTTCAAAAATAAATGTACACAAGCTACTGATAATATCTGATTGTTCTGCTTCGATGAAGACTAAATTCGGCTGAATAACAGGCGGACTTAGTGTTGGTTGTTGAACTGGAGCAGTAGGATGCCAGATAGTCATAACTGTGACATGAAGTTTTCGAGGCCTCGTGCCCCACAGTGGGCGCCAGAAAACTATTGGCATAAAAACTAACACCTCTGGAGTGCAGGTTTTGTACGGACAACTATGCACACTGCGTAATGAGTGCTCTTCAAATTAGGAGGGGAAGCTCCCTCGTGCTTAACAAAAATGCTTGAAAAGGGAAAAGTAATCTAAACTATCTCCTGTCTTTTTGTCTCAGCTGGAAGAGGCACAAGGTTAAGAAAACCAAGAACGTTGCAGCTAAGGATTTTCTGGTTTCACAGATCATTAACTACAACTAAGCTAACTACTTAAATTCTATCCAGTCTCCCCAAGAAAACAGAGCGTGAGGAAATGGAGCAAGGTTTGACTATCAGATGATAAACGTGTATAGATTATCAACTTGAAGGCAAGGTGGCACATCTATCAGCTTAATCTAGACAAGTTTATTGGTAACAACATCACACGATAAACTGGATACAAATTCTCTACTTGAAGGCAAGGTGGCGCATCTATTATCTCAATCTGAACTAGTTTATTGTCCACGACAACACACGATAACCAAGTGCAGATTCTCTACTTGAAGGCAAGGTGGCGCGACTATTATCTCAATCTGAACAAGTTTATTAGGCACAAAACATATTTATCTAAGCTATGGGAAGAATTTACAATGACAATCGCATGAAACCCTATGTGGCATAACAATTGATCATAATAGTAAAGACTCACAAAACAGATTTATCATCACAATCGCATGAAACCCTATGTGGCATAATAATTGATCATAATGGTAAAGTTGCACAAAACAGAAAGAATTCACCATTATAATTGCATGAAACCCTATGTGGCATAACAATTCATCATAATAGTAAAAACACATGAACATATACAAAAAGAGCAATATTGAGGGCAAGGTAGGCGCAACATATATTTCTCTCGTGCAAAAGTTATTTACAAATGAGCAAAAGCTCTTATTTATATACATCAAGGTGTAGGGAACCCTAAAATTCCTTGAGTCATCTACAGTCTTGCAATGCATGCAAGATTTATTGCTAAGCCCTAATAAAGAAAACTATACAGTTAACTGGAAAACTACCATCAGTTAACCGAAACATCTAATCTAAAAATGGACAATTGTGCGAGCATGCACGTCGTTATTGAAAGCGAGTTAACTGGAAGACTACCATCAGTTAACGTAAAACCCTAAATACAACTCCAAGTGAACAAAGCTAATCCCATAATAGATATGCATGAGATGAGACAACGAGTTAACTTGAAAAGGTAACACCGAGTTTAACTCCTGTGTAAAATGTCTATTCTGAGAGGTAGGAACTAAAGTCTACTGATCGTGATCTCGAACAACCAATCCCTCAACAAGATTGTTAACTATATCAGCATCTGAAGGTCGTCACAATTCACTACTTGTCAGCAACTTGAGCAATCTTGGCAATCTTTGCATGCTCAAACTAGTATTTCACTGACTTATAACTTTGGCGGCAAAGTAACTGAAGTGATGGCCACTATCTCTTCTGCAGCTTGATGCTTCTGACACTTTGGCATGACGAAACTGTGAGGTTTGACTGTGCACACTCTAGTTGTGAGAAATGCAATGAACTTGCTGCACATGCAAAACTCCAACGGTATCAACCCTCTAAACCAACTTTGGAAGACAATCGGCCATACGAGGCATGCAACCATGTGAACTTGAGTAACTACACCTGTCAACACTTCGAATACGCTTGATACAAATCAGTCTCAGCTTCTTTGATGAAGTCATGAATTAAGACTGATTTGGTCTTGAATTCAATCTATGTACTGTACTCTGAAAAACTCGCCTGTTGACTGTGAACTTGACTATGTTCTGACGAGATTTCTGGAAAGCTAAAAATAGCCTGCTAAGGCTAAAAATAGCCTATCGAAGGGTTATTTTCGGCGAAAATATGAGATATGGGTTTTGTCCATAAAAAGATTCTAAGACAACCCAGAACGTCAGAAATGCAAAAATCTAACTTCTACTCGACCATGCAAAGACTTTTCAGTTGAGAAAATTAGAAACTCAAGAACGAATGTTCTGAAGTTAAAAATTCCTGAAAAATCAAACGCACGATTTTAATTCGAGGAAGCTATATAAAAATGATCCAGATGTTGAGACTTGTCAAATTTGCCAATTTCAGGAACATGCGAGTTGTATACTGAGAGAAATTTGAGAATCAAGGAGGAAAAAGATGTTTTTTGTATGCTCTTCTTCAATGAAAATCGCCCTTGAATTCTTCAAATTGCTAATGATTATGAACTTTTATCCTGCAAAAAGATGTATTTGATGAAAATGCCCTTGGCAATAGATAAAGAATTCGCCTTTGCTTGCTAAAATTCGCCTTTACTTGAGAATTACGAATTTTCCTTGAAGATAAGTCTTTGCTTTGAAGAAATATGAATTTTTCTTGAAAAACACGCCTTTGCCTTGAAGAAAAACGAATTTTGTTTGAAAATATGGATTTCTCTTTTAAAAATATGAATTTCTCTTGAAGCTTGGTGAATAATAAAGAAAATTCGCACCATCTGCAAGATCAAAAACCCCAGCTGAAAATAGAAGGTTTCTGATTGGACCCCTTTCAGTTACACTGATACTGACACTGAGTTTGGAAATAAATAATAATAAATTAATATTCATCATGCAATAGCAAAGGCGCCAAAAATAGAAAATCGCCATTTAATGCTAAAATTGCAAAATAAATATTAAATATTTTGAACTTCAGTTGACAATTCGAATGAAGCTTTGAGATTCACCGTTAGACTTCATCGATTCCGAAAAGTCATCTTTTGAGCTCATAGGCATCCATTTGCTCAAGATATTCCACTTTTTATTAACTTCCTATTTTATAGCTGACGACAAAGTCACGACTGGCCAACTTCAACACTGATTTCTGAGTGACTGGAAGATGTTGAGACTAAGCTAAGATATTCACTGTGAAGCCTACTGAACAAGGAAGAAATGTCTGCTGGGAGACACAACTGCAAAATCCATCATTTAACACCCTGAAAAATTAGGCGCCCTTGATTAAATTCATTTACGGGTTCCAGACTTAAACCATTTTCCTAAACTACCATCTGACACTTCAAATGGCTGGTGACGGCAAACAGTGAACCCTGCTGATAGGAAAACAAGCTCACTACGTACCTGGAGACATTCTGCATGCAACGACTATACGCATGACCTCTGAAAAGTTCATTAAGGGCCTTAAAAGTAAAAGCGCCCCTGGCCTTCAGTTGCACTGACGTCATTTTGACAAAAAATGAACTCTCATCCAAGTACCCTACTTTGTCCTTTGATATCTGGAGCTGGGATAACCCGATTCGAACATTATCCATTTTAACGGACAGCCAGAAGGGCCCACAAGAGAAGTCTCTGGAGATGACAAAGCAAGAAAACTACTTCTAAGACCTCAAAAATGCCAGTGCGTATTTTATTTAAAATAACCGCTCCAGACTTAGCCATTTTCCCGATATCTTCACTTTTCAGCATTTCGCCAAAGAGCTCGCACGTACGAGTGTCTGCCAAATCCCGAAGGCTGACGGCCAGGCTCGTTGAATAGATAAAATGATTACACTCAAAAGCCATGAAGACTTCAAATGCAAACGACCCCATTTGACAGGTCTAAAGGCTAGGCGCTTCTGGACTGTAGAAATACACTGCAAATCTTCTGTTGGTTCGCCTGTGAAATTACGTGCTTGGTAGAACCTCCGCCATGATCACTAGGAACGTCAGATCGATAAGCTGGATGATGCATTGCAGAGCTGGGCTAGAGTAGTACTGATGTCAGGAAGACTTTGTATGCAAATTCTGGCATTTGAAGGGTCCTTTAAACCAGCGCCCCTGGGCTGTAGTTGCACTGGGAACCAACGAAGATGCTCTGGAACGTGAAATCTCCATTATAAGCCCATCTTCAGATGACTGCTGCCGAAATTCTAAGATTCAGATGACTACGTTTGATAGTTTGTTGGATAAGTAGACTAGTTGTGAACAAATTGATTGCATGAGCCACCTAAAATACCAGAATCTACCCCCTCTTTAAGATGGGCGCCCTCAGGCTATAGTTGCGCTTTTTCCTAAAAAAGACAAATTTCTCCTATCTGAAACTTTGAGGATTTCAACTTCTGTCGCTATTTGTTGGAGCTGCAGGTATCAGAAAGCTTCGCTAGATAGCTCATCAGATAGCCAGACCAATTCTAAAGAGTTTGACTATATGCATGAGCACTTTCCTCAAAATCTTGACCTTCAAAAAGTTGGGTGCCCCTGGGCTATAGTTGCGCTTTTCTACTTTTCTTTGAGAAATCTTCATAATTTAATCACTAAAAACTCCATCTTGACCACTGAAATGATCATGCGAAAGCATATTTGTTGTCGTGAAATGCTTCTTCATCGTGAAATGTTCCATTCTGAGCCTCCGATGTAGGTTCTGTTCAATAAAACTGACTTTGACTGACAAAATATTGATGAAAACTCCATGCTTGATATTGCCCAAAACTGTATTTTACATCATTTAGCAAAGTTTAGACTATTCTATGCAAAATGCCTTGATGAAACAAAAAATTGGTTTGGGTACAACACTATGGACATGCAATAGGTGATGATGGATAACTGAATAGTGGAGTTGTAGTGGACAGGGGGGCACATAAATAGTGGTAACATAGTATATGCCTCTAGAAAAATATGGGTAACTCCCATTGGCACCTCTTTTGGGACACAAATGATTCCACATATGCATCAATTCCATCCAGTTAATGATCAGATATTTCTGAGAACAAGGAAACTCAAGAAATTAACTGAGATAAGGGGAAGTTTATAAATAGATCATAAACTGAGAGGATCCCATACTGTGATGTGTTACTTGGTTATGAAGTATCTGAGTATATTAACACATTGTAGGAGTTGATCAAAGAAATTTTGTCATCTTCTGATACATTTTGGAAGTTCACGTCTTTGGTGTAGATCTGTCTTCCATCTGTTCAGATCATGAAGGAAGGTACAACAAATGGTTGTGAGTTCTGGGACCAAGCTTCCTGTTCTCAGGCCTCATGCAAGGGGGCTTACAAAATGCAGAGAAGGATTCAGATGACAAACTCAAATGCCCTAAGACATGATATGAAGAAAGATCATTTTCATACTACTGTTCTGGGGACCACGTATGCCCATGAGACAATGCACTTGAAATAGATCTAAATGTGTTATGAATAGAAGTAAATGCAAGAGTTATAGAGTGCAGATGTTATTCAACAAGGGAAATTCAAGAATAAGAGAGCACCATGCTAGAAATATAAAATGCAAGATGGTGTTATAGAATTGTTTTGCACAAGATCCATAGCTTGAATGTATGCCCACACGATTTCAATTTATACTATCTTCTCACTAATTCACTAATTTATAAATATAGTCAAATTAGATTAAGATACAAGAATACAAGACGAAGGATTATTGTGGTAGTTACAAGAAATGCACACACACATCTTTTGTCAGATTTGTATCCTCTTCTTTGTAATTTATTGGAAACATTGTTGAAAAATTGCGCAAAAGGTGGAACTATCAGATCTAAGTAGCATTACAAAGAGTGATTAGAGCTTTGAAATTATCCTCTGCTTTGTAATTTATTGGAAACATTGTTGAACAATTGCGCAAAATCCTGAACTATCAGATCTAAGTAGCATTACAAAGAGTGATTAGAGCTTTGAAATTATCCACATATTCTAGGAAAGTACCTGAATCTAGTAGTGAAGATAACATATGGCTAATATGTCTGCATCATCCAGGAAAGTACCTCTTTGAGTAACAATGATCCCCATCATAGCAAGTTGTGGAAAAAGGTGTAGAAAGTTGTTAGCAACTTGAGATTCTGTGAACCTTTTCTTGAGAAGGTACCTACTTTAACGATCTGATAGAGGTATCTCTTGAAATCTAGTGCATTTGACTCTAGCAACAACTACTACATTGGTTTTGGTTAAAATGCTGCAATCAAGATTCATTTGTCCAAGCTGAAGTTGTTTTTGTAAAATTTGTAGAGTCCAACAAGGAAAAAAAGTAATGGCACAAGAGAT
Organism: Sequoia sempervirens; assembly: GCA_007258455.2. Taxonomy (NCBI): domain Eukaryota; kingdom Viridiplantae; phylum Streptophyta; class Pinopsida; order Cupressales; family Cupressaceae; genus Sequoia; species Sequoia sempervirens. The sequence continues at coordinate 165,217 of VDFB02386876.1, forward strand.
CTAAATTGGAAACTGGATGCAAACCAATATTAGTTGGAAGATTAATCTCGAGAACATATCTTCAACTCTCTTACTAATTACAAATAGGCCACACTAAATAAGATTAGGTTTCCAATAAGGTTGCAAGACTATTTCCTTCTGCAAATGAAGCTCTACTGTGTGGCACTTACCTCAAAGGTGTGTGGTGCCCGATGTTGATCACAATACTGTTTGCATTTGACATTAGGTTTGAAGAGAGGTGGAGACGTTTTCTGCAGCTCCATATAAGATTAAATGAAAAAATCTTTGAAGATTAAGTATCTTATTATATACCCAATAAATTTAATGATGATAATTGGTAAAAATTCTCTCAATGTTCTGTTTAAATTTCATAGAATAATTCACGAGGGTTCACTTGTCTACCAGTCGACAGTCACATGTAAATATAAATGATTATAGTCAAACCCTTAATGGCATACACAGAAATGATTTTTAAAAATGCCAAAATGCACTCAAACACCGTCGAACCCAACAAAATTCCACTGTTAAACAAGCAATCTTGCAGGTGAAGAGAGGTGGAGACGTTTTATGCAGCTCCATATAAGATTAAATGAAAAAATCTTTGAAGATTAAGTATCTTATTATATACCCAATAAATTTCATGATGATACTTGGTCAAAATTCCGTCAATGTCCTATTTAAATCACATTACATGTGATTACTTCATAGAATAATGTCAAAAAAAGGCATAGCAGTCAAAAAGTTGATGATGTAGACAGAATAATTCACGAGGGTTCATTTTTCTACCAGTCAACAGTCACATGTAAATATAAATGATTACAATCAAACCCTTAATGGCATACACATAAATGATTTTTAAAAACACCAAAATGCACTCAAACACCGTCAAACCCAACAAAATTCCACTATTAAACAAGCAATCTTGCAGGGAAGAGAGGTGGAGACGTTTTATGCAGCTCCATATAAGATTAAATGAAAAAATCTTTGAAGATTAAGTATCTTATTATATACCCAATAAATTTCATGATGATACTTGGTCAAAATTCCGTCAATGTCCTGTTTAAATCACATTACATGTGATTACTTCATAGAATAATGTCAAAAAAAGGCATAGCAGTCAAAAAGTCGATGATGTAGATAGAATAATTCACGAGGGTTCATTTTTCTACCAGTCGGCAGTCACATGTAAATATAAATGATTACAGTCAAACCCTTCATGCCATACACAGAAATGATTTTTAAAGACGCCAAAATGCACTCAAACACCGTCGAACCCAACAAAATTCCACTGTTAAACAAGCAATCTTGCAGGTGAAGAGAGGTGGAGACGTTACCTGCAGCCGAAGGTCGTCACCGTGGTCGTAGAGCCAAAGTCGGTGGTGGGAGAGAGGATGCAGTGACGAACATTCTGGAAACAAACCGGGGGAGATGAAGACTTTAGGGCTTAAAGGTGCCCAACAACCCGCGGTTAAGTTAACATGTACGCGTGGTTTGATGAAGGCTTAAGGGGTACATGATTAACTCATATGCATGGTTTGATGAAGGAATATGGGCACGTGGAGAACATTTTAATGTGATGAGGTTGATGGTAAAGGGACCACCTCCTAACAGACCCACGTGATATTTTGATGGGGCTCGCATACAAACGTAACTTGAAATAGGTGAAATGATAATTGGTAATAGGCAATTTTTTAATTTTTTTTTGGATTTGTAATGAACGGGTATAGGTGAAATAGTGAAGATGTAGAAGACGGAGGTAAAAAAACCCCCTTTTTGACGACCTTTTGCTTTACGATTTCCACAAGATGTGTTTGAAATACCCAGAAGCCAAAATTTTCTTTTTAAGGTCCTAACTCGGTTACGAAGAAGCCCAAAAAAAATAAAAATGAAATCGGACCTATATTGCACTCTACACGAATAGGCGAAGTTAGCCTTGGCGGCTACTGGTACGTTTCCCCTAGTAGCTATGGCATGATAGGAAGTAATTGGCAATTGTTTGAGTTCTAGATTGCTTTTTCCATTGAGTGTAATATCCCACATAGGATATTTACTAATCTTTTTGATTTTAGTGTTTTGAATTTTGTCCTAATTTTCTAATTTTCAAATCTGATCCAAAACCCTAATTTCTGCAATTCTGATTTTCTGTTTCAAACATTTATAACAGCCATTTAACATGCCAAAAACATCATAACAATCATGCCAATGCATGTGCCAAAGTCATAGTTGATTTACACAATGATTCAACATCAAAATGTTATCATAATGATGGGAAACTCAGATTGGAAGTTTGCTGTTACAATTTTAGAAATATAAAGTCTTCAAATACAATTAATATTAAGGGAAAACATGCCAAACATGCCCAGCTATGACCTGCTATAAACCCTAGGTTTTATACATACCAAATTTCATGCAAATTTGACATCTGAATGATAAAAAAGACTTCCAAGGTTTGGCGCTCAAACTAGGGTTTGAAACCCTATGGCAATAAATCTTCACAACACCAAAAAGGCTGAAGCAAATGGGCGCACAGGTCTGCTACGTTTGTTGCTTCAAGAATGATGTCAATGATGCCAAATGGATGCAATAAAACCACCAAATTGTATCCTAAATGTTGGCGCCTAGATTTAGGGTTTGAACCCTCAAAATGTATGCAAATGAACCCTCCAAAATGACTCAGAAAATTGCTGTTAATAACCTACACAAATTTGAAAGTGAATCACCCAAGAATGAAGATGCCAATGAACACAAATCTGTCCTAGTTTGATTTGTAGAGGTAATTGCTTATAACAACCACTCAAATCTTCACAAAATTTTCCAAATAAGCACAACTGTGAACCCTGGATGGATCCATCTCAAATGGTGATGGGTTTTCATCCACTACCACTTATTCCTCTAAGGGTTTTCATCCTTAGAAGAGTTGAACTTACAAACACAAGCTCTCCAAAATTCTCTAATAGAAAATACCAAAGCCAAGATGTCCAAATGACTTGCTTTCATATCTTTTTAAAGGCTCGGCTGAGTCTTCTAGAAGAATCCAAATAACTTCCTCAAATCTTATTAATAAAGTGACTATAATATTTAATGAAATAACTTTATAATATTTAATAAAGTGATTTTATAATATTTTTTATTTTTTATTTGTCACTTAATTAAATTAATTAAAATAAAGTTTTCTTTTTTATATTTATTTAAAATAGACAGTTTTAAAATAATTAATTTAATTATTATTCACTTATAATTCCATTATTTACTTTATGGAATAAAATAAGCTAAATATCAATATATGCCATTACTTAGAAAAATGAGGACATTACAGTCCTCCCTTCTTGGAGATTACTTGTCCCAAGTAATCGATACCTAAATACCCAACACCAACTTCCAAGTTCCCATATAAATCTCAAAAATCTGCAAACTTTGCTATTTGAAACACTATGTTGCAAGAGATCTGCAAATAACATCTCCTTATCTCTCCTAGATAGAAATACAATTATTCTCAACATATAATTATCAAACTCACCATCACATACCGTAATCTTCACTAAAGACCGCTACACTACTATGGTTATCATTTTCCCCAAATACTCATAAGGATGACTTATGATTGGAAGTGAAAACATCATGCAACATGTAAACCCATCTACCTCATCATGCACAAAACAAGCCTCCATCCTCTTCGCTGACACTACCCTTGGTGTACAATCTGCCAAAACTCTCAATACAATCTTCTTCCCATCCGATATGAACTCTAGCTCCATATAAGTAGTACTCATGTTTGGAAATGTAAGCATTAGGAAATGATAACTAAATGTAGCACAATCTCCATCATGACAATAAGCCTTAACTGAAAGCAAAATAGTACATTCCATGTGTCTTTCCGGTAATGATGATCTCATGAAGCAAGGAATAATAAAACCATTATGCAATGCCAAACCTCTTGTGTACCTTGGATCTATCATCCCTATTTCATACTTAGCCATGAAAGATTGAAGATCAACAAAGATAAAACCTCTTACCAATGATATTCCCTTGAAGATTTTCAATCATCATATGACAACCAAAATCATGTGAAGACAATGTATCATTTATAATCATGAAATCAACATTTGCATCATATTGTCAATGGTGGCTTCATAAATACCATGCACATCTTCAATTTTTGAATGTTCATTCCTTTGAAGTTCGGAAGTTTGATGAAGGAAAATAACTAGTTGTTTCCTTTCACAGTCCATGTGACTAAATTGTTCTTTGATTTTCTGTAGGCACTATTTTGCTTGAGCAACCAACAAATTGGCTTACCTAGCCCTCCTTAGCCATTGATCACACATGCTTTGAGTCCTTACATCTTCTATGCTATGATGCACAAAATCAGATTGTTTGTGGCTTGGATCCACAACCAACTCTATCACCTCATGATTATGTGAAGGTAATGGATTGTTGTTCGTAATTAGAAAATCAAAATTATCATACCTTTTCATGGGATCTTCATGGATCTCAAGTTCATCTTCCTTCATTGTTAGATGTTCATCATCAAGTGCTTGTCCAAGAGATGTATCCAATAGAAAACCAAGTGCATTACTTATCATAACTTCTATTTAGTGGTTGCAAGTTGTACCTTCATTAACCTTCAACTCTTTCCCTTCATAAAAAAATACCCTTCAACCTCATTGTTATCATGAAAACTTATGTGTCCCTTGCTTGTGGACACATGAAGTGATTCTTCTTTGTCCATGTCATTATTCTACTGAAGTGAACTTGTGAGCATGCCTTTTTCTTCTCTAGGGATTCCACATGTGTGACTAGGTGTCCAAACACCTTGGCATGTGAAACAACTCTGTTCTATCCTCAATTGACTTTTTCTCTTCCTATGTTCACCTGTAGGCTACAAATGATGATGAATAAATTCTTCTTTCTTTCCTTCTTTTCTTTTTCCCATGTATTGGTAAAATTGTTTATCTTGGTGTCCAATTTCTGAATTCAAGCTCTAGCCATGCACTTAGATGATCCATCAAAACTAGGTAGGGTTAGAAATCCCAACCTCTTTTGCAACCCATAATTCTGCTTCCCTTGATTTTGTTTTTGCTTAGGCTTCGTGCGCTTGGTGACCTCCAAATAGTCCCTGAAAAATATGGCTGATTGAAAATCAAGTCCCAAAGCTTGATACTTAGCTAGTATTTCAACATCCTCATTATCTTCTATAGGTTCCTCTTGTGTAGGATCATCCTCTTATATGAAAGTAGGCATGAATGGTCTAGATTGTGATGAACCCATGGATTTGCTGGTATAATGTTCATTATTTTTTGCATATTTGCGACTGTCCTCTCTTTCCACATGCACCATGTTTCTTCCATTTGCTATATTGTGAGCCATTTGACTTAAATATAGATTGGTGTTTTGTAGCTGTCTTAACATTTATGCAAACATATGTTTTCTTGATGATGGTTGTTGATCGTTGCCTGCCATTATTTCCTTTTGTTCTTCCAGGTTGTGACCACCCTTTCCATGCATGCAATTAACCCAAACAGGCTGCCAAGTCTTGCAGCTATGATACCACTGCAATATCTCATATTGGATATTTACTAATCTTTTTGATTTTAGGGTTTTGATTTTTGCCCTAATTTTTTGATTTCCAAATATGATCCAAAACCCTAATTTTTGAAGTTCTAATTTTTTGTTTCAGACTTAATCAAACATTTATAACAACCATTTAACATGCCAAAAACACCATAACAATCATGCCAATAAATGTTCCAAAGTCATAGTTGAATTACACAATGATTCAACACCAAAATGTTATCAAAAAAATGATGAGAAACTCGAATTGGAAGTCTATTACAATCTAAGAAATATAAAGTCTTCAAATACAATCAATATTAAAGGAAAACATGCCAAACACACCCAACTATGACCTACTATGAACCCTAGGTTTTATACATACCAAATTTCATGCAAATTTGACATCCGAATGATAAAAAAAGACCTCCAAGGTGTGGCGCTCAAACTAGGGTTTGAAACCCTATGGTGACAAATCTTCACAACACCAAAAAGGTTGAAACAAATGGGCCCACAGGTCTTCTACATTCACTGCTCCAAGAATGATGTCAATGATTCCAAATAGATGCAATAAAACAACCATATAGTATCCAAAATGTTGGTGCCTAGATTTAGGGTTTGAACCCTCAAAATGCATGCAACTGAACTCTCCAAAATGACTCATAAAAATGCTGTTAATAACCTACACAAATCTGAAAGTTAATCACCCAAGAATGAAGGTGCCAATGAACACAAATCTACCCTAGTTCAATCTGCAAAGATAATTTCTTATAACAACCCCTCAAATCTTCACCAAATTTTCCAAATAAGCACAATTGTGAACCCTAGATAGATCCACCTTGAATGGAAATGGGTTTTCATCTACAACCACCTATTCCTCTAAAGGTTTTCATCTTCAGAAGAGTTGAACCTACAAACACAAGTTCTCTAAAATTCTTTAATAGAAAATACCAAAACCAAGATGTCCAAATGACTTGCTCTCATCTCTTTTTAAAGGCCCAACCGAGTCTTCTAGAAGAATCCAAAATAACCTCCTCAATGTTGGGATATGGTGTTGTAAACCATTGCATAATTTTACTTTTTGTAATGTTGTAATTAAATAATTATTTAGTTGTGATACACCTAGGTGGTGTGGTTATTCACACTAGGTAATTATTTAGTTGTGATGGCCTCCAAGTAGTCCTTGAAAAATATGGCTAATTGAAAATCAGGTCCCAAAGCTTGATACTTAGCTAATATTTCAACATCCTCATTATCTTCTCTAGGTTCCTCTTATGTAGGCTCATCCTCTTATATGAAAGTAGGCATGAATGGTTTGGATTGTGATGAACTCATGTATTTGCTGGTACAATGTTCATTGTTTTTTGCATCTTTGCGACTGTCCTCTCTTTCCACATGCACAATGTTTCTTCCGTTTGCTATATTGTGAGCCATCTAACTTAAATACAAATTGGTGTTTTGTAGCTGTCTTAACATTTCTGCAAACATATGTTTTCTTGATGATGGTTGTTGATCACTACCTGCCATTATTTCCTTTTGTTTTTCTAGCTTATGACCACCCTTTCGATGCATGCAATCAACCCAAATAAGCTGCCATGTCTTGTAGCTCTGATACCATTGTAATATCCCACATGATATTTACTCATCTTTCTAATTTTAGGGTTTTTATTTTTTCCCTAATTTTTTGATTTCCAAATCTGATCCAAAACCCTAATTTCTAAAGTTCTGATTTTCTATTTTAGACTTAATCAAACAATTATACCAACCATTTAACATGCCAAACACATCATAACGATCATGCAAATACATGTGTCAAATTCATAGTTGAATTACACAATGATTCAACACCAAAATGTTATAAAAATGATAGGAAAATCGGATTGGAAGTCTAACAATAAATATTAAGGGCAAAGATGCCAAACACACCCATCTATGACCTACTATGAACCCTAGGTTTTATACATACCAAATTTCATGCAAATTTGACATCTGAATGATAAAAAAAGACCTTCAAGGTGTGGAGCTCAAACTAGGGTTTGAAACCCTATGGCGACAAATCTTCACAACACCAAAAAGGTTGAAACAAATGGGCCCACAGGTCTTCTACATTCACTGCTCCAAGAATGATGTCAATGATTCCAAATAGATGCAATAAAACGACCATATAGTATCCAAAATGTTGGTGCCCAGATTTAGGGTTTGAACCCTCAAAATGCATGCAAATGAACTCTCCAAAATGACTCATAAAAATGTTGTTAATAACCTACACAAATCTGAAAGTGAATCACCCAAGAATGAAGGTGCCAATGAACACAAATCTACCCTAGTTCAATATGCAAAGATAATTTCTTATAACAACCCCTCAAATCTTCACCAAATTTTCCAAATAAGCACAATTGTGAACCCTAGATAGATCCACCTTGAATGGCAACGGGTTTTCATCTACAACCACCTATTCCTCTAAAGGTTTTCATCTTCAGAAGAGTTGAACCTGCAAACACAAGTTCTCTAAAATTCTTAATAGAAAATACCAAAACCAAGATGTCCAAATGACTTGCTCTCATCTCTTTTTAAAGGCCCAACCGAGTCTTCTAGAAGAATCCAAAATAACCTCCTTAATGTTGGGATATGGTGTTGTACACCATTGCATAATTTTACTTTTTGTAATGTTGTAATTAAATAATTATTTAGTTGTGATACACCTAGGTGGTGTGGTTATTCACACTAGGTAGTTATTTAGTTGTGATGGCCTCCAAGTAGTCCTTGAAAAATATGGCTAATTGAAAATCAGGTCCCAAAGCTTGATACTTAGCTAATATTTCAACATCCTCATTATCTTCTCTAGGTTCCTCTTATGTAGGCTCATCCTCTTATATGAAAGTAGGCATGAATGGTTTGGATTGTGATGAACTCATGGATTTGCTGGTACAATGTTCATTGTTTTTTGCATCTTTGCGGCTATCCTCTCTTTCCACATGCACCATGTTTCTTCCATTTTCTATATTGTGAGCCATCTAACTTAAATAAAAATTGGTGTTTTGTAGCTGTCTTAACATTTCTGCAAACATATGTTTTCTTGATGATGGTTGTTGATCGCTACCTGCCATTATTTCCTTTTGTTTTTCTAGCTTATGACCACCCTTTCCATGCATGCAATCGACCCAAACAAGTTGCCACGTCTTGTAGCTCTGATAACATTGTAATATCCCATAGGATATTTAATAATCTTTCTAATTTTAGGGTTTTTATTTTTTCCCTAATTTTTTGATTTCCAAATTTGATCCAAAACCCTAATTTCTAAAGTTCTGATTTTCTATTTTAGACTTAATCAAACAATTATACCAACCATTTAACATGCCAAAAACATCATAACAGTCATGCAAATACATGTTTCAAATTCATAGTTGAATTACACAATGATTCAACACCAAAATGTTATAAAAATGATAGGAAAATTGGATTGGAAGTCTAACAATAAATATTAAGGGAAAACATGCCAAACACACCCATCTATGACCTACTATAAACCTTAGGTTTTATACATACCAAATTTCATGCAAATTTGACATCCGAATGATAAAAGAAGACCTCCAAGGTGTGGCACTCAAACTAGGGTTTGAAACCCTATGACGATAAATTTTCACAACACCAAAAAGGCTGAAACAAATGGGCGCACAGGTCTACTACATTCGTTGCTCCAAGAATGATGTCAATGATGCCAAATGGATGTAATAAAACTACCATATAGTATCCAAAATGTTGGTGCCAAAATTTAGGGTTTGAACCCTCAAAATGCATGCAAATGAACTCTCCAAAATGACTCATAAAACTGTTGTTAATAACTTGCACAAATTTGAAAGTGAATCGCCCAAGAATGAAGATTCCAATGAACACAAATCTGCCCTAGTTCAATCTACAAAGACAATTGCTTATAACAACCCCTCAAATCTTCATAAAATTTTCCAAATAAGCACACTTGTGAACCCTAGATAGATCCACCTTGAATGACAATGAGTTTTCGTCCACTGCCACTTATTCCTCTAAGGGTTTTCATCCTCAGAGGAGCTGAACTTGCAACACAAGTTCTCTAAAATTATTTGATAGAAAATACCAAAACCAAGATGTCCAAATGACTTGCTCTCATCTTTTTTAAAGGCTCAACTGAATTTTCTAGAAGAATCCAAAATAACATTCTCATTGTTGGGATATGGTGTTGTACACCATTGCATAATTTTATTTTTTGTAATGTTGTAATTAAATAATTATTTAGTTGTAATGTACCTAGGTGGTGTGGTTAATCACACTAGGTAATTATTTTGGGACCACTTTATGTTGTATTGTAACATTGTATTATTATTTAATGTGTGGGAGACATGGGATAATAATTTAATATTGGGGAAATATTGAATAAAGTGAAAATTTAGTACCTAATATTAAATAAGTGGTTAGTGGTTTTGTGTTGACATGGTTTTTTGGCACATGGTTTAATCTTACCACTTGGTTGTATTTGTGTGAGCTTGTATCTATAAAAAAAAACACATGTTTAGTGGTTAAGGTTGGCTGGGTGAGTGGCTGTCATTATTGAGTCTTTTTGATGAGTGCATATGTGAAGCATGGCATGAGATGTGTGGATTCATGCTTGGATTCATGCTTGGACACATGATGATGCATTTGAGAGGTTTGATGCTTCAAAGGTATTCATTGTAACTCTTGTAATTCTTTATTGCTGAATAATAGATGGAGTATGGATGCTTTTAGAGGCTGGATTTTTCTAGGGTATATCTTATGTTATCTTGTGGTTAGTCTATTTGATCTATGCATTATGGTTACTTGCATGCATGCTTTTCTCTCACCAGGGTTATGTAGGAAATGAATTAAGATTGTGGGTATGATGTATTATTTCCTAACAAGTGGTATCAAAGCTATAATGGTTGATGGGAGGTGTGAGCTTCCATGTTATGTTATAACCCTTGTTTGAGTAGATTTGGTGCAAATTTGAATCCATGGCTATGTAGGATAGATCTGAGGCATTATAAGGTATGAAACACATGTTTAGGTGTTTTTATGTATATTTGGGCTTTTGGGGTGTTGAGATTTGTTGGGTTTATTGTAGATCTAAAGCATGCAAAATTTGGGTCAAAAGGGTCTTCTTGGATTGAGCTTTCATATGAGGGTTTTGTGGAAGAAATTTCATGGATGACCTTTTGAGGTAAAATAGATCTCACCATTAGATCTAGGATGGCTGAGAAATGAAGATTCATATAAAATTTTCCCTATTTTAGCTACTCGAAAAAAAATAATTTTTTTAGCCTTTAGACTGCTTGGCTGTATGGCTGCAAAAATAAAAAAATATATATGTCGACCTTTTGCAAAATTTTTAATTTGCTGAAAATAAATTTAAAAATTAAAAAACCTACAAAGTTTCTTTATTGAAAAATCATTTATTAAAATAAATATTAATGAGTGGGGGGGTCTATTGACCCCGTAACCACTGGCCAAAGTTTGATAGTCTGTGGAATGTGGCAAGCGTATTGGGCCAGATGGGTGTTAGTCCTGTCGGAACTGATATACTCACTTTCCGGTGGTCGAGCCGCAGGGCGTAGACCCTAGTTGTTGCTACAACCAACCGGAGCCCCCGCGGGCTAAAACAAATTTAACTCGCCTAAAAGTTCTTAAACTACATTTTATATGCATTTGAAATCTGCTAGTGTTTTTTTATATAAAATGAAATTTAAATAAATTTAAGTTGATTTTCAAACCCGCCACCATATTGTCGCTAATACGCCACCCAGGGAATCACCGCCATTAGCAGGCCGACCGAGGGCCACTAGCCGGTCGCCTGCTAGCCACCCCTATAAGGGTAATTGTGAAACTTTTTTCAAACATGCATAACTTTCACCTAGGATGTCAAATTTTCAACTTTTATACTCGTTGGAAAGGTGGTTTCGAGCACTACATAGTGGCATGGGTTTGGTTCCATGATTTTTCTGTTTTGATCAATTTTGGGGCCTAAAAGATAGGTGTTCTTTTCACAATTTTAATCATAACTTTTGCATACAGAGTCGAATTTTCAATTACAAATAGGCATTGGAGAGCATGTACAATATACTACATAGTGGATCAGGTAGATTTTTAGTTTGTGGTGTAGAGAATGGTTTGTACTTGTTTGATCACCTGTAAGATCCTAAGATTTGGGGTATATTGTATGAGCATCCAGATGAGTCAAGAGGAAAAACCTTGAGGGAGTACATGTTTTTATATGATTTTTATGATGATACTATTGATTATCAGTTTGATGCTTCTTGGTGCAAGTTTATAGGTGTTTTTTAGAGTTAGAATTTGATGGTGATAGGTACATAGTTTGTCTTCAATTTTGAAGACATGGATTGACACGAGTGGAGACTTTCTCATATGGGCGATAGTTGAGTGCAGGTACAACACTAGATTTGATTATGGTGTCATAGATATGCAGGTACATTTAAGCATTGGAACGACATGATCATGTATGTGGTTGTTTGGTAGTGATTTGGTTTGGTGTTAGGAGGTTGTTTTATCTCCTTGATGCTTGTTTATTTCCTTGACTATGGTTAATCGTTTGTGGAAATGTTTGGAAAATTAGATCTGTGGTTGATTTGGTGTTTGATTCTTGATCTCTACATGATTATCTTCTTTGATATCTTAGTTTTCAGGTTACTCATGTGATGATGAGTTTGCATGCTTCATTGCTTAGTATCTACAAGTTATGCAATTGTATGGGCTTATCACCTATTCAGTTGCAGTGGGATGACTCGATGTGGATTGTCTATATTCATGAGATTATTTTAGTGTTGATGCAGACTTTGTTAGTTGGCCTTTTCTATGGTCATTTTTGTGCATTGGTATGTTGCTTTGGGATGAGAGGATGGATGGTTAGAGTACCCGATTAATTAGTGATTGGGACTTGTAACATGTGGTTTTATCACAATGTCATGACAACTTGGTTTTTTCATTGGTTACACATTTCAATGAGAGATTTTAACAGTGATGATTTGGTGATGTAAGATGTTTTAATGGCAGTCGTATCTTCTTGTCTTGGAGATCTTGGTTTTACTTGGTATGTTCGACATTTCAGTTGTGTGTGTGGATCTAGATGATCTTCATGGAGGAGATGGTTGTCACAATACCATGTGTAGCTCAGTATCACGGTTCAATGAGAGTTGTTGGCAGTGACATGGATTCATCATTGGAGATGGTTATCTTCCTATGATTGGAGATGTGGATTCTTAGTTTAGAGTGGTTCATATTGTGTCATGGTTTACTCTTGATGCTAGCGTAGAGTTTTGTCATGATATGGGTTCTCTTGAGACTAGGATGTATGCATTGGTGCATGTGATCTCCTAGGAGGATATGGTTAGATCATGATGTCATGGTTGGGTTCCTGATTCTTCGGTTGGAGCTTTTGACATTGATCTTGTTGGTTCACTTGGTATTGAGTACATTGGTCATTTTCTTGGGTGCTTCATGGTAGTGCAGTGTTGTATTTGTAGCTTAGCATGGATTGATCGGTTGGAGGTGCTCATGGATAGTTGGAGAAGTGGGTGAGGTTGGAGTTCTCTTGTGATTAGATACACTTGCTTGAGATAGTTACTCTTTGGAGGTTTCAACAGGAAGCCTGAGGAGCCTTCACCTAGATATGGATGTGAGTTCATGATGGACCTATAGAGGATATTGTTCTTGGAGTGAGTCATGATGATTTGGTTATCCTGGAGGAGCATTCTCATTCCCCACTCTTGGTCTACTTGATGAATTATCATCTAATAAGTATTGCCCATCCTATTATTGATGTGTTTTTTTCATGCTTTGGTTTTCTTATGGGAATGAATTTAGTCATGGCGATTGATTTTGGGAGACTCATTTGAGGATTGTTTAGCATGAGATTATATTTCTTTATCTTTCATAGATATGGATAGTTAGTTTTAGAGGATTCATTTTGAAGGATGGTCAACATGATTATCTCCTTGTTCATTTGAGTTTATGATATCATTTATTGATGAGGAGTTTAGGAGATGGTTATTGGGTTGATTTCTTGATTTGTGAATGGATACATTGAGTTTGATCTTCTTGATTAGAGAGGCTTACATCCATGTTGGCATTATTCATGATTCATATGTTGTGTTTGATCTAAGAGATTGAACGCTGTTTTGGGTGTTGTTGAGGCTTTTCCTTTGGGGTTGTTACGATATCATACTTGACACAATGTTGCACTTTAGAGGTGTTTAGGACATGTTATGGTTTACAGGTTTTCTCTCTTCATTTTATGGTTTCTTCTTGGAGGTTCATGTTCTTATGACTTGGGAGGATGGTGGTGACATGTTTTGAGAGAGTATGCAGTTGTTGGTGTTGCATGTGTAGATCATTATGATTGTTCTTGGTACTTCACTATTGATAATTTATCAGACCTTGATATAGTGTTGATTAGTAGACTTGATATTCTTTGACATTACCCATGCAGCGGGAGTTCCTGGATATGTATGTTCTCCATTGACAAGTTTGATACAAGGAGCTTGTGATTACAGTTTATGGTTTGCATATGTTGTTGGCATGAGTTTACTTATGTTATTGATACCTAGGAGGTATGGATGGTTGGATTATTAGCATGTGTTGTGGATGTTATTTTCAATCATGTGGGGTTTTCACCTTTGACAACAATTTGTTTGGAGCCTTTTTTATCACTTGGATTTGATGCTTTTTTTCTTAGACTGGTGCATCTTCATCTTGGCATGTTCCTTTTCTTCCATAGGTGACATGTTGGAAGATGAGATGAGTTATTGATTGATATGGTGGTCACATTGTTCTTATTGTAAGTATCTCGATGGAGCACGAGATCATGCTGGAGATTCATGTGGTTACATGTATGGCTATGATGATGTATTTAATTGATTAATCCCTTATGCAATGTATACAACAAGTGGGCGAATGTTGAGATATGGTGTTGTATACCATTGCATAATTTAATTTTTTGTAATGTTGTAATTAAATAATTATTTAATGGTGATGGACCTAGGTGGTGTGGTTAATCACACTAGATAATTATTTGGGGACCACTTTATGTTGTATTATAACATTGTATTATTATTTAATGTGTGGGAGACATGGAATTTTAATATAATATTGTGGAATATTTAATAAAGTGAAAAATTATTACCTAATATTAAATAAGGGGTTAGTGGTTTTGTGGCACATGGTTTTATCTTACCACTTGGCTATATTTGTGTGAGCTTGTATTTATAAATGCAAGCACATGTTTAGTGGTTAAGGCTGGTTGGGTGAGTGGGCTATCATTATTGAGTCTTTCTAAGGAGTGCATATGTGAAGCATGGCATGGGATGTGTGGAATAATGCTTGGAAACATGAGGATGCATTAAAGAGGTTTGATATTTCAAAGGTATTCATTGTAACTCTTGTAATGTTTTATTGCTAAATAATCTAGTGTTTGAAGCTTGCTGGTGTTCTCATTGATGTCAACCTCCAGTATAGTTGGGAAGACTGTTGGAGATTGTTGGTAGTGTTGTCATCAATATCAAGTATGGATGTGTTGAGGTTTGATGTCACATTGATGTCAACCTCTAGTGTAGATGAAAAGGTGTTGTAGTGTTGAGTAGGTGTTTCTGATGTAGCTGGTTCACTTGGTTTCCAAGTGCTTTTGAGAAAATTTGAATAAAAGAGTGAAGTGTGACATAAGTGTGTTCAATGTTGTACTCCAAATTTCTTCATGGTTGAAGATATGCTTGTGCAGTTTAGACCTGATGATCAGAGGTGTTCAGAGGTTCTATATCTAGAGTTTCAGGTTATGGATCATGCGGTAGTGAAAGATGTGTTTGATAGTGTGTTTGTCTGGGAAGAAGGATTATCTAGGAGAACTGAGTTTTCCATACACTTCTCCGTATTGTAGTTTCCTATCTTGTAGATTTGGGAACATGCTAGTATTGCTCGTATCTACCTTCCCTTGAAGTTTCTGGTGTTCACCTATTTTGCAAGTCTAGATTCATAAGTTGTGTTCTATAGAAGTATGTCTAATTTCATTTTTTTTTTCCCTTCATGTATTCAATGTTGAAGTCGTATGCTTTCATCTATGTGGTGGTTGATCGCTTAACCAAATATGCACAAACACCCCATATTGTTGTTGTCTTCACTTCTTCTTATACCTACAATATCGATTTCTATTTCCTCTCATTCAATGATCCTAATTGTTGTTGTCTTCACTTCTTATACCCACAAAAGAATGAGAGACACCCCATTTCATGGTATGCATTCGTCCAAGAGGTATGTCCATTCGTTTAAGGGATAATTAATATTTATTAATATTATCCCTTTAATATTATCTTTTGAGGGAGATCATTCCCTTTAACTAATCACTGCTTATATAATACCAATTGTAATGTCCCCTAATTGGGAATGCCATAAACTTTCCCTAATTTCTCAATTTCCAAATAAACAAATGGGTTAGAGAATGCCTTTCACCTGATTGAAACCCTGTAAACAAATTCAAAACCATTTACCACAATAATACTAATTAGCAGATTATCATAATTAAACATCAACAAATTCATGACAAAATTATTAATTTAATCACAAAGCATTTTAATATCTTTGGAAAACTCAACCATAGGAGAGCATGGGAGAAAGTGACTTCGATGGGGTGCCTTAGATCCTCTACTCTAGGCCCAAGAGTGGATATACTATCCCTCTTGGCTTATGTGGCCCATACCATCAATATGAGGTGTTATACCCAGTGAGGTGTCCATCTTTTGTCCCCCCCTTATCTTTCCAACCATTTCCCTCTCTCTATGATTGGACTTCTTGTGCTAATTCAACATGAAAAGGGGGAAGGGGTGAGATTACAATAGGGTGCCCCGGAAGCCTATCTCTCCTAAGCCCAAGATGTAGTACCCTTTGTACCCCTTGGCCTCATTGGGACTATCTGGTCCCCACCTTGAGGTTGCATACCTAGGAGAGTGCCCCATCACTGTACCCCTCTTGTAATCCCTATCTCCTCTACCATGGATAGAAACATTCAAAACACATGAAGGTATACATTTTACTTGATGTAAATTAACTACAAAGTCACTAAATAGACTTGTATGTATTATGAAATTATGAACAAATTTTGTCAACAGTATATTGCTAATCATAAATATGCAGATATATATATATTGTTACATCACTTATTATTTTTGCTCAAAAAATTCATGCCACATCGTAATAACCAGATGGACTATCGAGTAGTAATATCTTATAAAATTTTCGATTTGAATCCTTCAATTCCCCCTCTTGGATGTTAAAATGATCTCTTATACATCTTCTTCCATGTTGGAGGATCATGCCCTTTCCCTATGGTCATGCTACTTGTGAAGAGACACCTTTCTATAACTAACTATTGTCTTTTCATAATCCACATTTAACCACATCTAAACTGATTTTCTTAATCTCTATAAAATAATTAGTACTTTATAAACAAGATTGTTGCACCTCTTAATATCTAGCAAGCCTGATATGAATTATGCAATTAAACCATAAAGTCTGATTCCATGAAATTTTGATGTCTTTCATTCGTACAAAAATTTCATTTCCTTGATTTGCTAATTGAGGAGTGGGGTCCGTTGATTATAGATTATCAATCCAGGGCATGATAGTCCTCCCCTCCCAAATTTTCTTGTCCGCAAGAAACTTTAGATTCAGATGATCAAATATCTCAATTCCTTCCCAAGTTGCACCTTCATTAGTTAACCCTTCCACTTGACAAGGTACTCCTCAATAGTTTTGTTGCTTAGTCTTTTTTCTCACACATTAAAGATAGTCTCTGGTTCCAAGATCAATTTTCCTTCATCATCAAGTGGTGGCAATTTTGAGCATGGGATGACATGTTGCCCCAACACCTTCTTAAGGCGAGATATGTGGAATATGTTATGAATTATATTATTTTTTGGAAGTTCCAATTCGTAGGCCACCTCTCCTATCATTCTCAATATTTTATATGGCCCATAAAATTGAGGCTTAAGTTTTTCTGCTTCACTAGCCTTGAGTGATGACTCTTTATATGGTTGTAACCTCAAAAAGACCAAATATCCAACCACAAATATCTTTTCAATTCTCTTCCTATCCACATACACCTTTTGCTGGTTCTGTGCTTGGTGGAGGTTATCCTTAAGCGCATTCATGCCATCCATATTTTGTTGTATGAAATCCCTAGCTCCTGGCACATGATTCTTTGAAAGAATCAAGTCCCCGAAGGATGTTGCTGTGTATTCATATAATGCTTGGAAGGGGCTCATCCATATAGACATATGATGGGTGGTATTATGGAAGTACTCCTCCAAATAAAGACACTCAATCCATGCATTCTACTTCCCTATGACATAACTCCTTAAATACCCTTCCAACCATTTGTTTACAATCTTGATTTTTCCATTGGTTTGTGAATGATATCTAGTGTTGGGAGTTAACTCTGTTCTGACTAGTTTGAATAGCTCTTTTCCAAATAGGCTAAGGAACTACTATCTCGATCACTCATAATGTTCTGGGGTAGTCCATGTAATCTGAAAACCTCTTTAAAGAAGACTTCAGCCACCTGGGGGGCTCTAAACTCTATTGATATATCCATGAAGTGTGCATATTTGGTTAAGCGATCAACCACCACATAGATGGAATATTTTCCTTGTACCTTAGGTAGCCCCGTTATGAAATACATAAATATGCTCTCCCATTTCTGATTGGGTATGGGCAAGGGTTGAATTAGTCCTGTTGGATATGTATGTTCTTTGTTTCTTTGACATACCATACACTCCCTAACATGTTTTAGCACATCTCCTTTAAGGAATTACCATGAGAACCTTTCCTTGATCTATTTTTAAGTCTTGTAATACCCTCAAGATGTCTGGTTGATGGGTTGTCATGATAGTTTTTCAAAATTTCCTTCTTTACTCTTGACCCAAGTATGATGTATATCTGGTCCTTATAAAGAATGAGGTCATCCATAACCTGACACCACTCATTTTGTATCTTTCCTTCTATTATATCATTTGAGAATGAGTCCTTTGCATATTCTGTGAGTATAGATATTCTTCATTCTATGGGTATCATTGTCATTGAACCAAAGTGGGGTCTCCATGATAGGGCATCAACTACAATATTGTTTTTTCCCTTCATCTACAATTTTGTGGATATCATTGTCATTGAACCAAGGTGGAGTACTACTATAATACCACCCATCATATGTCTATAGGGATGAGCCCCTTCCAAGCATTATATGGATACACAATAACATCCTTTGGGGACTTGATTCTTTAGAGATCCATGTGTCAGGAGCTAGGGATTTCATACAAAAAATATGGATATTGTGAATGCACTTAAGGACAACCTCCTCCAAGCGCAGAACCAACAAAAGGTGTATGCAGATAGGAAGAGAACTGAACAAACATTTGAGGTTGGAGATTTAGTATTTTTGAGGTTGCAAACATACAAACAATCATCACTCAAGGTCAGTGGAGCAGAAAAACTTAAGCCTCGATTCTATGGGTCATATAAAATATTAAGATAGGAGAGATGGCCTATGAGTTGGAACTACCCACAAATAGCTGAATTCATAACATATTTCACGTATCTCACCTTAAAAGGGTGTTGGGGCAACATGTCATCCCATGCTTAGAATCACCATCACTTGATGATGAAGGAAAATTGATCTTGGAACTAGAGATTTATCCTTAATGTGCGAGAAAAAAGACTAAGAAACAAGGCTATTGATGAGTAACTTGTCATGTGGAAGGGTCTACCTACTGAAGATGCAACTTGGGAAGGAATTGAGATATTTGATCATTTGAATCTAAAGTTGCTCAAGGACAAGAGAATTTTGCAGGGGAGGACTGTCATGCCCCAGATTGATAATCTATAATTATCGGACCCCACTCCTCAGTCAACAAAGCAAGAAAATGAACTTTTCTTATGAATAAAAGACATGACAATTTCATGGAATCAGAATTTATGGTTTAATCGTCTAATTTGTATCAGGCTTGCTAGATATTAAGAGGCACAATGATCTTATTTATAAAGTACTAATTAATTTACAAACATTAAGCAAATTGATTTAGATGTGGTTAAATGTGGATTATGGAAATACAATAGTTAGTTATAGAAAGGTGTCACTTTACAAATAGCATGACCGTAGGGAAAGGGCATGATCCTCCAACATGAAAGAAGATGTATAGGAGACCATTCTAAAATCCAAGAGGGGGCATTGAAGGATTCAGATCTAAAATTTTATAAGATATTACTACTCAGTAGTCCGTCTGGTTATTGCGGTGTGGTATGAATTTTCTAAGCAATCATAAGTGTTGTAACAATATATATCTATTTTTGCATATTTATGATTAACAATATACTGCTGACATGATTGTTCATATATGTCATAATACATATAAATATGTTTAGTGATACTCAACATTTTATTTACTTCATGTAAAATGTATACCTTCATATGTTTTGAATGTTTCCAACCATGGTAGAGGAGATAGGGATTAAAAGAGGGGTACAGTGATGGGGCACTCTCCTAGGTACGCTACCTCAAGGTGGGGACCAAATAGTCCCAATAAGGCCAAGTGGGTACAAAGAGTACTACCTTTGGGCTTAGAAGAGATAGGCTTCCGGGGCACCCTATTGTAATCTCACCCACTCTCCCCTTTTCATGGTGAATCAACACAAGAAGTCCAATCATAGAGAGGGAAATGGTTGAAAAGATAAGGGGGAACAAAAGGTGGACACCTCATGTGGATGCCATGGGCCACATGAGGCCAAGAGGAATGGTATATCCACTCTTGGGCCTAGAGTAGAGGATCTGAGACACCCCATCAAAGTCACTTTCTCCCATGATTTCCTATGGTTGAGCTTTCCAAAGATATTAAAAAGCTTTATGATTGAATTAATAATTCTATCATGAATATACTAATGTTTATTTATGATAATCTCCTAATTAGTATTATCATGGTAACTGGTTTCTAATCTATTTGCAGGGTTTCAATCAAGTGAAAGGCATTCTATAACCCATTTGTTTATTTGGAAATTAAGAAATTAGGGAAATTTTAGGGCATTCCCAATTAGGGGACATTACAATTATAGGGGTTATTATGGTGTGGTATTATGTGCCACTTTTAGGGGATCTTCTAAAATATAAATCTGAATGCCTCAAATGAGCTCGTGAGGCCTTATTTATAGGCTTCAAATGACCTAGAGATCCGATCACCTTCACCTTTTTCCTATTCTAATAGGTAAACTTCTAGAAAAAGAAAAAGAGGATTATCATGCCAAGTGGCAAACATTGTCAGTCCTCACTTTACTTTATTTATTTATCTATATTATGAAAGTGGAGGATATATATAGTAACATTTTTATAGTTGAAAAAAATATTTTTGACATGTGGAGATTTTTGAAATCTTTTGTACAAGATATATCTTTTTGTACAAGGGCCCACCATGTATTCACATGGAAATGTTGTACAAAATTTTCTAGAATATCCCACCACTTAATGTTTTGTCCATATTTTCTTTTTTATTTTACTTTCCACTTTCTCTAAAATATTTATTTTCTTCACTTTCATCTATTATTCATAATGTGTTTGAGGATAAACAACAATATATTGATAGCAAAGGAAATTTTAAGTTTCCAGATATTAAGATTTTAGATTTGTATCCTGAAAAAGGCATAAAAGCTAGGACTATGGATTTAGTTAGGCAATATGATGATACTAAAGCCTTGATAGACTTTGTGTCTAAAAAGCTAGAGAAAATTAGGCTAGTTACAAGGAACATTAGAAAATCACAAACTAACTGAGATGGCTCTTTTGAGGAAGAAAAAGAAAAGAAACAAAAAGAAAAGGTGATAACTGCACCCTCTAAACAAAGAAAGTTAATAGTCGAAAAAAGAAAAAGTCTATTTTCTGATGAGATAAAGGAAATAAATGCTTCCTCTACAAAATCTCTAACTAAACAATGCTTAGAGTAAAAGAAAATAGTTTGGAAAATCAGGAGCATGAAAGAGATTAGCTTCAAGAGCTTAATTTGGTTACATAAAACAATCTATATAGATGAACTTGGTTTTGCTAAGAAAGAATCTAATGAAGAATAATTTGAAAAATATTTTGTTGAGATGACAATTAATACTAATATTTTTGAAGAATCTAATTATTCTATAGATATTGTAGATACTACAAATGATTTTCTGAAGTAGAATTAGATTTTTTTGATTATAAGAAATTGCAAGAGAGAGAACCTTGAGAAACTGTTAATAAGATTGAGTTTGATGTTGAAATGAAATATGTGATTTCTAAAAATTCAAGACCTAAGCAATTAAGGCCATATACAACAATAGGCTATATACTCAACATTGATAAAATAATTGACCCATATGATATAATTTGTACTTGGGAAGATACTTTGAAAAATTTATTTGACAAAACTGGTCAATGAACAAAAACAAAAAAAGTATTATATGCAATAAGACTTCTGTTAGGAAAATTGAAACACTAGTGGAATGATCTACCAGATGATGGTCCAACATCAAAGATTAGTGAAGATGAAGAAATAGTTAAACAGATTGACATGGGAAAAAATGATATTTTGTAGTTGGCTTTGAATAGTTTAAATTTTATCATTACTAATTTATTTTGTGGTGATAGTAAGAACCAAGCTACTGAGGAAAAAAAGATGTTGCAAGCAATGAAGCTCAAAAAATTAGCTAAGTTTCATGAATTTAATCTTGCATTTGAGAATTATATGATCATTTTTGATAAGTCTAAAGATGTTACAATAAAAGAATATTACTTGAATTATTTTCCTTGTGGTTTGGGTCAATGCGTTTAGGATTATATCATCAGAAAGAAAGGAAAAATAGTAGCCCAGTGTACTTTTGTAGAACTCAAGTATTTGATTGGTTATAAATTGGAGAAAAAATGTCTTTTAGGGGCATTACAAAATAATAGAGATGAGTATAATTATACTTGTTTTTTGAAAGAATTTTGTGATTTACCTCCAATTAACCAATTGACAGGGTTTACAAATCTAAAATAGTTTAAGAAAAAAGGTCGTGGAAGTAAATGTAAATGCAAGAAGTGTTCCACATGTTTTAGCAAAGATTCTAAATATGAAGGTGAGCATACATTTAAAAGGAGCAAACATGGCAAATATGACCATAAAAGAAAGTATAAAATTGTTCCTTTCCACAAGTGGAAGTTCTATAAAAATCCTCCACCATTTTTGTTAAAAAGAAGAAATAGAAAGATCCCTAGGGGTGTGAAATGTTTTATCTATAAAGAATCTCATTATGCCATAGATTTTCCAAAAAATATTAATCCAAGTATGAATATTTATACGATTTTTGAATACAAGAATCAAGATTGGGAAGTGTTGAATATTCATAATATTTCTCAAGAACTAGATGGTCTATATGAATTAATAGAAATAGTTCTTGATAGATATAATATGGTAAAAAATAAAGTCTCAAAATGATAAGTATAAAATGATCCATTCTTCTAGTTTAGAACCTGAAACATCCTTCTCAAAAGAAGATGAATATTTCTTTGTTACATTACTAAAAAATTCTTTGAAAGATGTGCAAATAAAATTAGACATTAAGAAATCCAAATATCTTTATGTTGGAAGCTTGAATTGTTTGTGAGTTGTTTGGGTGTTTTCATTGATGCCAACCCCTTGTATGAGGAGAGTGTTGGAATGTTGCTAGTTTTGATGATGTCAACCCCTAGCATTGGAGTTTTTGGAAGCCTGGAGTTGTTGGTATTGATGTCAACACAATATTGGTATTGTCATTGATGTCTTTTTTCAATATAGTTGCATAATTTATGTTTGGAGATATATTTGGATGTGCTATAGTTGATGAGAGGTGTTGTAAATATGTTAGCAGTGTTGCTAATGGAACTGGTTCACTTGGTTTTCAAGTTCTTTTGAGAAAATTTGAATCAAAGAGAGTTTAGTGTGACAAAGTGGTGTTTAGTGTTCTACTCCACATTTATTCATGGTTGAAGATATGATCAAATGGTTTGGATATGATGGTGAGAGGTGCTCATAGGTTCTATACCTAGAAATTCAAGTTCTGGATCATTCTGTAGTGGAAGATGTGTTTGACAGTATGTCTATCTAGTGAAACAGGGTGTCTGAGAGAAATGCGATTGATCTGCATTTCTTTGTAGTTAAGGTTCTTATCTTGTAGATATGAGAATGTGCTTATATTGTTTGTATATACCTTTCCTTGATGCTTCAAGTTATGTGGTGTTCTACAAAGTTATTTGGTGTGTTGGATATATGTGCTAGTGTGTCTAGTTGTACCAAATAAAGGTGATCTTATGTTTTAGGTGATTGTGGTAGTAGTGACAAATATTGTGATGATGTGGAATATTTTAAGATGTTTTGGAATGTTGCATTGTGGTCTACAATATGTTTTCAGACCTAGAGAGGTGTGTTTCTGGATGCTTGTTAGTGTTAGTGTAGGTTTGGTCAACTTTGCGTGATAGCGCTAATTGCGGAGGATGGCTATTGTTTGTGGAATTATTGAGAAGCATATCAGTGTAGATTTGGGTCCTAGTTAAGTTGTGGTATGTTCTACCTTCACTTCTTTACACTGTGGAAGTGTTTGGTGCCAACATATTTGATGTTGCATGGTTGAGGTACATACGTTTCCTTAAGGTTGACCTAATTGAGATTATTTTAAGTTGTAGATGGTATAAATGCAAGGAGAGTTGTTGTGTAGATTAAGTGTGAAGAGTGATATGCAAAGTATGTGAAAGTGATCAAGTGTGGTGATTTAAGTGCGAGATTTAATTCTTATGACTCCTAGATGCAGTGAGTAGAAGGTGTCTACATTTTATTTTATTGAATGAGTTGTTTGTCCTTCAGTAGAATTGTACCTTTAGCATAAGAGAGATGCATTGTTAGTAGTTGAAATTGGCAGTGAGCCACCCCTTATTCTATCTTCTTTCTTTTAGACAATGAGTCCTTTGGCAGCGAGCCCTTCTTTCTTTTGGGTAGTGAGCCCTCCAGAAGTGAGCTTATTGTATTCAATGTTGTTATTACTTTGTATTGTGAACTAATCCTCATTGTGGTTTTTCCCTTCTTGGGTTTTCCACGTAAATCTGGTGTTTTATTATGCATGTTTTTTTGATGTGTTATTTTTTCACTTGTTTACTTTCATGCTAAATATGATTAAGGGTTTAAGGGCAATACAAATCTGAATGTTAATGAGGGTTTTGATGTTTTAATGTACAATTGATTTAATCCCCCTCTTAATTTACTTGTGAATCTAATATTTGGTATCCGAGTAAGGTTCCTTGGAAGAAGCTTATCCACTTGAGATAGATCTGGATAGTGCACAAGAAGGAGGCTCCCTTGTTTGATGGGACAAATTATACATTTTAGAAAACTAGGATGGAATATTTCCTTGTTTCCCTAGGGTTTGTAGTTGGGAAGTCAGTTGAGGATGGATATACAATGCCTACTAATTCTTTGACAACTAATGATGAGATCAAATCATATGGGAACAATGACAAAGAAAGGAATGCTCTTTTGAGTGGCCTTGTTGATTCAGAACTGATGAAGCTTATGGGCTACAAATTTGGTAAAGAAATCTGGAAGAAGATGGAAAGTATCTATCAAGGAGATGATAAGGTCAAGCAAGAAAATATACAAAATATGAGAACTAAGTTTGAAACCCTAAGGATGTTAGAAGATGAAGATATTGCAAGCTACATGCATAGAGTGGATGAAGTTGTCAATTCCATCAATAGCCTTGGTGGAAAATTGGAAGAAGATGAGGTGGTAAAGAAGGTATTAAGAACTCTTTTTAAATCTTATAGTCCGAAAGTTTTTTCTATTGAGGAAGTTCAAGATTTAGATTATTATTCTAGAGATCAGTTGTTTGGTGCTTTAACTACTTTTGGAATGAGAGAGTTTGGTCAAAATGATTCAAAAAAAGAGACTGGTTTTAAAGCTAGCAAAATAGAGAAGGATGATGGATCGGATCCAGATGATCTTGATGAGATAGAAGAAAATTTTGTTAGAAGATTGAAAAAGGGCACTGGAAAGTACAAAGGTAAGTTTCCTTTCAAATGTTTCAATTGTGGAAATATAGGTCATTATGCTTCAAGATGTCCAACCAAAGTTTCAAATGATAAATATAAGGATAATGAAGGCATATATGTCAAGAGAAGTTATTATGTTAAAGAAGATGCTAGCATATTTGATGATGAATCTAATTACCTAGATGATGAAAATGATGAATGTTTGTTCATGGATTTGAATGAAAATGATTCTACTAACTTTTAAAGATGTATGAAGGAAATTGCTCCGGAAATAGGTCAAAACATCAAAGGAACTATAGTGACTGATTTTCATGCTAGAGAGGAGAAAAATCATTGGATAATTGACAATAGATGCTCAAATCATTTCACAGGTGATAAGAGTAAGTTTGTTAAAATTGAGAAGTTTGAAGGTGGTCTTGTTAAGTTTGGTGATGATATATCTACTAAGATATGTGGAAAATTTTCAATTAGTTTTGATGATAAGCATAATAGAGACGATGTTATTTATATCAAGGTTCTCTAGCACAATCTATTGAGTGTAGGAAAAATGTGTAGCAAATGATATAATCTTATATTTTAGGATGGTGGTTATGAAATTGAAAAAGGAAGATTTAGAACTCTAGTTGTTGTTGGAACAAGGACATATGAGAATGCTTATTAGCTCAAAGGTGTTAGTGTTAAGTATTTTATGACTCAAATCAATTAAAGTTGGCTATGGAATAGAATAATGTGTCACATCAATTTTGATAGTCTAGTGAGGATCAAATTTATTCAAGCTGTGAGAGATCTGCCAAGAATTACAAAGCATACAATAGAGTTTGCAAGGAATGTTAGGTTGGGAAGAAAACAAGAAAGAGGTTCAATATCAAAGAATATTCTATTATAGGACCTTTGGAGTTGGTGCATACAAACCTATGTGGACCTACAAGAACAAGAATATTTCAAGGTGATAGGTCTTTCATGTTGTTAATTGATGATTACTCTAGAATGACTTGGGTAAATTTTCTTAAAGAAAAATCAGAAGCTCTAGACAAGTTTAAAGCATTTAAAGCTATGGTTGAGAATGAAATGGGTATGAAAATCAAGTGCTTAAGGTTTGAAAGAGGTGGAGATTTCACCTCTAATAAATTTAACAATTTTTGTGAAGATTATGAAATAAAGAGGTATTTGTCAGCCCCTAGAACTCCTCAATAGAATGGAGTGATGGAGAGAAAGAATAGTATAGTTCAGGAAGCAACAACGAAAATGATGAAGGAAGCAAATATACTAGATGTCTATTGGAGAGAAGTTATTCATATTGTAGTATACATACTCAATAGAGTACAAGCAAGATTAAACAATTCAAAGACTCCCTATGAACTATGGTATGGAAGAACTCCTACTGTCAAATATTTTAGAGTTTTTGGAAGAAAATGTTATATTAGTAGAGATGAAGAAAACTTGGGAAAGTTCAATACACGGTTAGATGAAGGAATATTTCTTGGATATTCTATAAGAAGCAAGCCTTACCAGTGCTACAACAAGAGGTTGAAGAAGATAGTTGAAAGTGCAAGTGTCTAAGTAGATGAAGAGCCACATAAAAGCTTAGTACTAATAGAAGGATATGAATCTAATGAGTCTTCTTGCAGAGAAGGAAAAGAAGAAGAAAATGAAAAGGAGACGTAGGTTGAAGAGGAAGAAGCTCTATAAAGGATTCCTAAGACTTTGAGGTATGTGCAGAAGAATCATTTTGAAGATCAGATCATTAGTGAAAAGAGCAGAGGTGTGTTGACAAGAAAAGTTGTTATGAAAAAATAGGTAAATCAGTGCCTACTTTCCAAAGTAGAATCTAAGACAATGATTAAGGAATGTAAGGATGAGAATTGGACCAAAGCCATGGAAGAAGAATTGATGTAGATTGAGAAGAATCAGACTTGGGAATTAGTCTCAAGACTAGCAAACAAGAATGCAATAGGAATTAAATGGGTATTCCAGAACAAGCGGAATGAGAATGGATAATTTGTTAGAAATAAGGCTAGAATTGTGTGTAAGGGCTACTCACAAGTGGAAGGAATATATTTTGAGGAGATATTTTCTTTGATGGAAAGAATCAAGGCCATTAGGATATTTTTGTTCTTTGGAGCACATAAGGACTTCAAGGTTTATCAGATGGATGCGAAGTTTGCATTCTTGAATGGTGAGTTGGAAGAAGAGGTATACATTTAACAACCAAAATGATTTCAATTATCAAATAATCCTGATATGGTTTGTAGATTGAAGAAGGCACAATATGGACTCAAGCAAGCTCCCAGATCTTGGTATGAAAGATTGGACAGGTGCTTTTTGTAGCAGGGATTCAATAAAGGTACCATAGATAACAATCTTTACTTTAAAGTTGACAAGGATCAAATCTTGATTGTGGTTGTGTATGTTGATGATATAATCTTTGGAGGAAATGAGGTAATGTGCAAGAGATTTGTAGAAAAATGATTTTGAGATGTCAATGTTTGGGGAGATGAATTTCTTCCTTGGGCTACAAATCAGTCAGATAGAAAAAGGAATATTCATTTCCCAGTTAAAATATGTCAAGGAAATGTTGAAGAAGTTTGGAATGGAAGAATCTAAATTGATATGTAATCCTATGGTTACTAGTTGCATGTTGAGAAAGAATGGTGAATCTCCTAAGGTTGATCAAAAAAAGTAAAAATCAATGATTGGTGGACTACTATATCTAATTGTTACTAGACCAGATATCATGCATATATTTTGTCTTGTGGCCAGATTTCAAGAAGATCCTAGAGAATCACATATAGAAGTAGTAAAGAGGATAATCAGATATTTGTAGGGCACTTTAGACTATGGTCTATGATATCCAAAGGATATATTTATTTTAAGTGCTTATATAGATGCAAATTGGGTGGGTTGTGTGGATTACAGAAGATGTACAAGTGGAGGTGCTTTTTATTAGAGTAATAGGTTATTTACTTAATTAATTTAATCATATTAATTAATTAATTAAGTCACCTTTACTTTATTTCACTTAAGCTAAACTTAGGCATTCTTTATTTTATTATTATTCCTAGGGTTTTCACCTTTAGGGTTTAGATCTCCTTTTATAAGGATTGATCTTTTTTAATCTAATATACTGGTTAATGCATTTTTGCTTCATGTTTGTAGAGCATCATTCTTGTTTCTCTTGATCTCTTTTGTGTGACAGGTTATTCATTTGTAGGTGTTCATTGGGATCTGTGAGGTTGGATTATCAACTTCTACATGGTATCAGAGCTTCAAATCTGCAACTTCCTTTTCCTTTTTTGAGGGATCTTGTATTGAAGCAATTTTTTTGTGCATCGAGGGTAAAATCAGACCTCTCCATTGAACCCAGAGCTACTAGAATAGTCAAGATTGACCTTTGTTTTGTCAAAATTGGCTTCCGTTTGTCAAATCTATGAGGGTTTGAAGAAAGGGATTTTTTGCTAAATCCAAGGGGTAGCTGGTTTTTCGGAACACTTTGGACCCAAACAGACCTCACCATCATGCTTAGAAGGCCCAAAAACTCTAAGATCAACTACCAAATTGTCAAATTCTGAGTTGGGATCCTTTGAGGCAAATTTTTTTTGCTAGAGAGGTCGTATGACCTCCAACATGTGAATCGAGGTAATTTTTTCAAAAACAAAATTTCAATTTTTTTCCCTGCGAAAAAAAAATCATATTGAAAAAAATTATTTAAAGCCTTTAAAAGGTGCAAGTTTTTTTTTTGCATTTAAAAAAAACAATTTTTATTAAAAAAAGGGACAGATGGTACCCAAGGGTATCGCCAACATGCCATTATGGCAGGCGGCGGCCCCTTGGGTCCCACCCCCTCTACAATAGGTATTGTAGGGGGTGTACCGCTCACCTGCCACTTTGGCAGAGCGGCAGGTCCCCCTCAGGGTGTAGGGAGCGGGCCATCCACTCTTTTTAAATTATTATTAACTTTTTTTATTATTTAAAAAAAAAACATTTTTGTAAAAAAAAAAGCCTAATTGGGAAAATACGGTGATGACCATTTGGTCGTCAATTATATTGCTGTATTTCTGCTACGATGACCACATGGCTGTCGAATTTTTTCCAACTGATTGTGTTATTGCCCTTTCAGGGCGGTTTTCTTCTGGAGGCCATAACTTTTGCCCACAATGTCGAAATCGGGAAAACTAGATATCGTCAAAAAGAGGACTCAGAGCACTTTTCAGTGGTGTAGATATTTTTTGGAGATTTTTTCTTAGGTTCCTGTTATTTCCAGTCAAAGTCAGATCTTCTTTTCTGGAGTTTCCCTCAGTGTTTTCGGTATAACTTTTGCATACGATGTCGAAAATGGGAAAACAAGATATCATCAAAAAACTGGTTCTGAACTATTTGTAGTGGTGCAAGTGGTTTCTAGATTTGATTTTTATTTTTTCTAAAAATGCTTCTTCTCAGATGTATTTTCTTGGACCTTATGGGCTCACATTACATGTATTTATCATCTGTAAACACACTGAAATAAAGTGCCCCAGCTTTGTATGTGTAGCATTGGGATTCTTGGACACCATATTGTGCCATTATTGTACTTTCACTATTCTATAAAGTGCCATGGGGGGTTAATGTTTTACTTTGTTTTCCATCATACCTTTGTCTAGTGAGTGTTCCTTCCACAACAACAGTGGATCACATTGATTCTTGACTCATGTGTGTGTGCCTTTGTTTGCACACCCTTTATACTTTGCTGGAAATTTCATGTTTTCACATTCAAATGTTCTTGGTTCTTCTTCATGCACTTTTTTCTGGCATTTAGTTTCAGTGTACCTGTCATTACTCTCCTTTGTTAGGATTATTGGGGGGGTTTCTACTATTGGTGATATTGCTTCCTTGGTTTTGTTGGAGTGAGCTATGTATTTAGTATTTGTTCCTATGTACTTTCAGATATAGAGAACATCAATGGCTGGTTACTTGTATTTCATTGAGATGGATCACTTACCATATGGACACTCTTGCATTCAGGAGGTGACCTTCCATTTTCACTTGATTAGTTCTTCAGACTATTGGCACTTGTTCCATCTATATCTTTGATTTCTTGATGTTTGCCTTGGTTTTCCATTGGATTTGAGTAGTGTCATTGGGGGAACTCATATAGATTCTTGTCTTCTTGATCTTGATCATCATATGTTTCAGTGGAGTTTCTTCTTTTAGCATTTCAACAGTCATTCTATGACAGTGTTTGCAACTTCTTCATGCTTCAGTGGTGCTTTTTATGTTCATCCTTTGTTCTTATCTTTTGGGAAAATTTCTTCTTGGTTGGAGGCTTCTTCATTCTTCACTCTTGTTGGAGGATTCTTTAGTCCTTCACTCTTGTTTGGAGGCTTCTTTAGTCCTTCACTCATTCTTATTCTTTTTGGGAAATTCTTGTTTGGAGGCTTCTTAGTCCTTCACATGTATTTCTCTCTTTTGGAGAGGAGTTTTTCCCATGAGGTTTTCTCCTTTTCTCCTATTGTGAGAGATCTTTTACATTTGTACATGGGTAACTCATCAGGCCTAGTTGGTGGGACCCATCTTTACTTTCATGCATCTGTCCTTATTTTTTTAGCTTGTCCCTAAGTTCATCTTAAGGGGGCTGTTAGAGTAATAGGTTGTTTACTTAATTAATTTAATCATATTGATTAATTAATTAAGTCACCTTTACTTCATTTCACATAAGCTAAACTTAGACATTCTTTATTTTATTATTATTCCTATGGTTTTCACCTTTAGGGTTTGGATCTCCTTTTATAAGGATTGATCTTTTGTAATCTAATATACTGGTTACTGCATTTTTGCTTCATCTTTGTAGAGCACCATTCTTGTGTCTCTTGATCTATTTTTTGTGACAAGTTATTTGTTTGCATGTGTTCATTGCAATCTGTGAGGTTGGATTATCAACTTCTACACTTTCTTTCTTGGAAGCGGGTTGGTTTCTTGGCTTAAAAAAAAGCAGGATTCAATATCTTTATCTACTGCAGAGGAAAAGT
The DNA here is from genome assembly GCA_007258455.2 of Sequoia sempervirens. NCBI lineage: Eukaryota > Viridiplantae > Streptophyta > Pinopsida > Cupressales > Cupressaceae > Sequoia > Sequoia sempervirens. The sequence continues at coordinate 196,882 of VDFB02386876.1, forward strand.
ATATTGCAACATCTTGCTACACATGGGTGTTGTGGATGAAGCAGACATTGAAGGATATCATAATATCATATGATGAACCTATTTCTATCTTGTGTGATAATACAAGTGCTATCAATATTTCAAAGAGTCCAGTGATGCATTCAAGGACAAAGCATATCTCAATCTAGTATCACTTTCTAAGAGAGAAGGTTGCAGAAAATGAGGTGAAGCTGGACTATATGCCCACAAAGGATCAAGTTGCAGATATTTTCACGAAGGCTCTTCCTAAAGACACTTTTGAGTATCTTTGGTAGAAGTTAGGGGTTATTTCTCGTCCTTTCAACTAGATGCATAACAGTGTGCATCAGTCTGGTGGAGCAATTCAAGATTTATTCTTTTGTTCCATACTGATGAAGGCTACCTCTCATGGGGAGTATGTAGTATTATTATTGGTTGGTGAAGTTAGTTGGAGCATATTTTATGCCCCTAAGGGGGAGAGTACATAAAAGTAAGTGTAATAAAGTACATTGTAGTTGCTTGTTGGTGTTGCAAGTGGTGTATGTAGATTTCAAAAGGAAAAAAAAAAGAAAAATCCTATGCAGATGATGTGTGAACGGTACATGTATTTCCCTTTGGATGTTGTCAAAGGGGGAGAGAAAAAGAGTTCAATACAAGAAAGAGATTTGGACTAGTCTATGGCCCTTTTCCATTGATGTCAAAGGGGAGAAAATTTGAAAAACATGGAGAGAGTTAGTATAGTGTATTGAAAAGTATTGCCTAAAAAAGGGAGGAGAGAGAATTGGTGTTGCAGGAGAAGAAGTCTATGAAGAAGAATAAAGAGTTTTCCTAGTCAGGGGGAGTACTACCTATTGCGGAGTTGTTAGTTGTTTTTGTTTTTGATGGTTTTTCAGAAAGCCGATGTTTCCATCAATGAGAAAGGGGGATATTTTTGGAAGCTTGAGTTTTTTTTATTTGTTTAGGTGTTGTCATTGATGGCAACCCCTTGTATGAAGAGAGTGTTGGAATGATGTTGGTGTTGATGATGTTAGCCCCTAGCATTGGATTTGTTGGAAGCTTGAGGAGTTGTTGGTATTGATGTCAACATAATGTTGGTGTTATCATTAATGCCTTACTTCAATATAGTTGCATAAGTTGTGTTTGGAGAGATAGTTGGATGTGCTATAGTTGATGAGAGGTGTTGTATATGATATAGATTTGTTGCAGAGATGTTATTAGTGTTGGTGATGTAGTTGGTTCACTTGGTTTCCAAGTGCTTTTAATAAAATTTGAATAAAAGAGAGTTCAGTGTGACATAGTGGTGTTCAATGTTCTGCTCTACATTTCTTATATTCCTACATGGTTTATATATGATGATTAGAGGTGTTTAGAGGTTCTATATATAGAGTTTTAGGTTCTGGATCATTTTGTAGTGGAAGATGTGTTTGACAGTTTGTATGTCTGGTGAAATATGGTGTCTAGGAGAAATGAGATTGCTCCACATTTCTCCACAATGAAGATTCTTGTCTTGTAGATTTGAGAACATTCTTATATTGTATGTATCTACCTTTCCTTTATGTTTCACGTTCTGTGGTGTTCTACAAGGTTGTTTGGTGTGTTGCATATCTGTTCCAGTGTGTTTGGTTGCATTAAATAAAGGTGTTCTTAAATTTGAGGTGATTGTAGTAGTAGTGGCAAATATTCTAATGATGTGGAATTGTAGAGAAGGTGGATTCATCACTCCAAGGCTCCAGGTCATGAAAGAGCCTAAGGGAATGAATTTCCCTAAACTACCTTAGAATACCTAATAAGTTAAAGAAGAAAGGACATGCTAAAAAGGAAGGGAAAACAAAACTCCATTTCCCTTTAGATTATGATAGGTGTTTTTTGGAACAGAGTGAGAAGACTACACATATCTTGAACTATGAACTTGATAGCTCTCTATCAAGGATGAACGTGTAAGAGTCAGAATTCAACACTTTGTGTTGGAGTCTTAGGGATGCATTGGTGTCCTATATGGATAAAGGGTCATGTAACAACCAAAAACTCATATAGTCTATTATCAAACTAAATATTAAAGTTTTGTAGCTTGACAGAAAAATAAAGGAATGTGAATGATAACAAGAAGAATACTATAAAGCTACTCTAATAATGAAATGACAAAGAGAGAAGAAGAGTACCAACTTACTCAAGGTCTAGTTCACTAGCTAGCTCCAAGAAAATGAACAACACCTACACACATAGTGATAGGAAAATGTTGGGTTTGTGTTTGGAACTTCCCTCAATCAAGTCCTCATTTCGATGTTCCCACCTCCATAGACAACTAGATATGCAACTATATAGAGAAAGTGATAAAGAAGAGAGTAGAAATAACACAATAAAGTAGAGAGCAATGACAACCTGAATGCTACTCTACAAGAACAATAATACAAGCAAATAAAAAGACACAATATCACCTTCGTTTCTATGAGCACTTAAGGTTGAGAGAGGAAGAAGAAGATAGATAACACCACACAAAGGAGATAGAGCTTCGTAAACCTACAATGAAAATGGTGTTGGAGCAAGAAGACATTGTAGAAGCCAAGCAAGAAGTTGGTAGTAGCAAGAAAGAGTGAGAATAGAGAAAGAATGATCAAGAAGTGTTGCAAGAATGAGAGAGAAGCTTCATGAGAGTGTGAGAGAGTGAAAGAATGAAGTTTGAATGGGTAAATGGAGGCAAATAGTCAATTTTTGTTGGTCAAGAGTTTGCAGGGAACATTACATTCATAGGCACCTAGGAATTGTAACACTTATGCATATTCTAGACATAGGAACCTTTGTCAGGAAAACAACATAGCATACAACCGTTTGCGTGACATGTGCAAGTCCCTGACAAAAATTCCCTCACCGAAAAAATGATAGGGACATGTGGGAAAAGTGGGATAAAAGGGGAAAGTATTTATATTATCGGACTTGTAAGGCTGAAATGAAGGTATTTACAAATGCGAAATTTTCCTAGGTGTAAATTTATGCCATTACATTTTTCCCCCACTTTAGTGAGCATACATGTCAATGCATATGAGAGCTAAAGTAGAAAGAGATTGAAGAGAATATACCAATATCATCGAGGAAGCAAATATTTGATTTGATGTACCTAGATGTGAAAGAGGGAGCTCCACCAAGATGCGAAGATGACACGAGTCTTTGATCCTACAAAAGTTGGCATGATAAGATACAACCTGATTAGATAGACACAAGACACACATTGATCAAATAGATGAGCCTGCAACTATTGCAAACTATGTTACAGGATAGTGACAAAAAAGATAGGTCTAGTCGATATGCCCCCAAGCTAGATGCCAAGATATAAGATGTTTGACACCAAGACACGCGACATCAGATATTAGATAAAAGACACACATTATAAGATATCAAAGAGATCTTTGAGAAGAAATCTTTCAAAGGGGGATCCTTTAGTAGGGATCGCTTCAAGACACCAAGGGGCCCATTCAAAGGAATGCTCCAACTGAAAGACACCACATTTTCTACCACTTATTCCATCATCAAGGAATCCTTTTGAAAGATTTTTCATCAAGGAATCTAGTGGAAAGAATGCTCTTTTTTCAAAGGAAAGTTTTTAGACTCTTTCCTTTTAGAAAAAGTGCTCCTTTTTCGAAAGGAAAATTTTCAGACTCTTCACTACAAAATCCTTTTTGAAAGAAAATTTCATCAAGAAGTCCATTTTGAGAGAATACAACATTTTGGAAAATGAGAAATTTTTCAATAAGGTATTCTTTTGTCAAGGAATTCATTGTAAATAAAATTTGACACCAAGGAATCCTTTTGAAAGAATTCACCTTATTGAAAATTAGAAAAGCATGGTATCCCCCCTTAGAATGGTGTGTGCTACACAAAGGATCACATGGAATCCTAAGGAAAGAAAGGAGAGGCAGAGATGTTGTGGCACTAAATACATGGTGAGATGTATTCATGGTATGTTGTCACACACATGAGAGACAACACATAAGAACTACAACATCAAGAAGCAAACAAGCTGAGACAAAGAAATCAAGAGATATGTGGATTTGAGAATTTGGGGCAAGAATTGTTCATAGATACAAATAGATAGATGTGATATGGTATGCGTATGAACATTCATGAATCCCTAAAGTGATCAAAACATGAAGAAGAGCACATGAAGACTAAGTGAAAATAAAAATTGGGTCAAAATGGAAGAAGGCCTAAATTCCCCCAATGCTTTGCATCATTCCCATATCGAAAAGTAATATTATGACACATAGAAGAATGATTATACAAATAGAAGAAGTGCACAAAAAATTTATGCACCTATATCCAAGTACCTACAAGGGTAGTAAGGGTCCTCTAGACAAGATCACAAACAAAAAAATACAAGCACAAGGGAACACAAAGAAACCAATCTAATCTATAGATAAAGAAGAGGAACCACCCTAGTCCTCATTGACCAATAGGTCATCCTGCTCCCAATCTAGATCATTGTAAGGGGAGGGCGGACAAGCTTGCAAGGGAGGGATAGAAAGGGTAGTGTGCTCTGACTCACCTACAACAAGAGCCAAGGAAGAAGGCCCCTCAAGGTATTCTTCGCTGAGAACTTGTGAAGAAAAAATAAATTTTGCGAAAATCAATGATAGAGTTGGGATATTATCCACCGAATTGAACATTCACTTTCTAGGAGTGCGTTGTTGCAACTAGGTGGGAGAAGGGAAAGGAACTTTAGAGTCACTACCCACCTCATCAAAAGGGACAGTGCCAAACTCCAAGTATGTAGGGCCACCTCCATCACAAGGACAGTGCAAGATAAGACAAAACTAGATTTTGAAGAAGGAAAACTATTCTTTTGACCTCCACCCATGGTGAGGTCATCCTCTAACTTGTGCTTCAGTGGAGGATATTGAATTCCCATAGAAGAAGTAGAAGAAGAGAAGAAACTAGAGGCAACTACAAAAGACACCACCTTTCCCATGAGGCATGTCAATGGGTTGTGAGAAAGGATGGATGTTTGGGAGGGACATCAAGAGAGGGGGCTCCATGGAGGGAGTGATGAAGACTTGCACCCTTTTTTGGTGAGAATCATCGAGACCTACCAGAGGAGCTGGAAGCAAGATAGGGTGATGGGAATTGAGGAAAAAACAACAAGAGAAAGTAGAACAACAAAAGAGGATGCAAAGGAAGACACAACTAGCTTCCCCTCTATCTTCTATAAGGCATCGTGCTCTACGACTAGGGCCTTTCACCTACACTTGCACTCACATGTAAACTGATTACATTAGCTATGAGCATTAGAGGATGCAGACTAAGAAGAGACTAGAGGTTGCTACTCAATTGTAGGAGTATCCTTCACAACCATTTCCAAAGGAAGGATGGTCTCCTGAGTAGGAGTAGGAGGAGGAGGCACAAGATCAAGAACAACCACAAGAGGAGAAACAAACACATGCACCTGGGAAGTGGGCCTCTTCCCATTCTTTGCCTAAGGGACAGGTGGAAGAACAGTTGGAGGCCACAGAGGCCGATACATATGAAAAACCCCACGATAACTCTTCCCCTTTCCATAAATAGTGGGTTGGGGAACCACAGGCAAGAGAGGCAACTGAAAAACTTGACACTTCGCTTTCCACCATGCGAGCACCATTACACTCCCCATATGAGGCATAGGAGAAGGATATTAGGGATTCCACCATGGGAAAAGAAGAAAAATCAGGTGGAGTAGAAGTTTTAGAAGGAGAAGGCTCTAAAGCATGAGAAAGATTCCCCTTCCCTTTTGATGGGGCCGGAGAGGTATCTTGTTGTTGCACTATTATAGAGGCCTTTATGGAAACAAAATAGGGAGAGAAAAGATAACTAACCTTTTACACCAAGCCTCCAGTCTTATATTTAACATAAGGCATATAAAAAATCTCCCCATGAAGGGAGAGATTCAACTGGGCTGGGCCAAAAGTGATCCAAAGAAAATCCCCCATGCAATACCAATGAATTATAGCCAATGCCATGCACTATGTGCACAATGCCTTCATCGAGAAACTTTAAGCATTTATAGATTACAAAGGTAACACCATTAAGAGAGGCTAGCCATGGGATGCCTAGCCTGACTTTGAACATGTAGGAATCTGGGATCACAACAAATGACACATCAACAACCATGGTTCCTACCAAGATTGATAAAGAAATAGCACCCATAGGGGCAATAAAGAGTCCATTGTGGGTACTGAGAGTGATATTTGACTCTTTGTGTCTCTCTTTATTTAAACTGTTTATGAATAGAGTTTCCTCTGTTATCACAATTACCTGACTCATTGGATCAACTAAGACACCAATCATGATGTTTTCATTAATCTAGGAAGGAATGTATAATGGGGAAGGATCCTTATTTAGTGGCTCATCATATGAGGTGAAAGTTGTATTAGGTATTGCACTTGCATTTTCAATAGGTGGGATATGCGTGAATGAAACCATGTTCACGCACTCAAATGGAACTAACTCAAAAGATGTAAAATATTGTGTTACTAAGTTTGTAGATAGTGACCTACCAAGATTCTATTCCCATATGTCAAGGACTCTTTCTCACTACGTTTTTAGAAGTCATAGATTGGGTCGTAAAGCTAAATGCCTTCTAACACACAAATCTATGACACATCTAAGACATGAGAGAAAGATTCCAACATGAAGAAATGAAAACAAAAGACGTTCACATTAGGTTCACCAAAAATGTAGAGAAGGGGGATTCGTCACCCCAGGATTCGTCACCCCCAAGGCTCTAGGTCATTGAAGAGCCTAAGGAAACAAGTTTCCCTAAAATACCTCAGGCCACCTAATAAATTAAAGAAGAAAGGATAAGCTGAAAAGGAAGGGAAAACAAAACTTTGTTTCCCTTTAGATTATGATAGGTGTTTTTTGGAACTGGGTGAGTAGACTACAAAGGTCTTGGAATATGAACCAGACAACTCTGTCAGAGGACAACAACATTGGAGTCAAACTTCAATGCATCGTGCTAGAGTCTCAAGGACGTGTTGGTGTCCTATATGGATAGAGGGTCAAGTAACAACTAGAAACTCACAGTCTACTGATGACCTAAATATTGAAGTTTTATAGTTTGACAAAACTTAAAGGAATGCAAAGTACAAAAAGAAGAATACTCTAAAAGCTAATCTAATAATGAAATGACAAAGAGAGATGAAGAGTACCAACTTACTTAAGGTCCAATTCTCTAGCTAGCTCCAAGAAAATGAACAAAACCTATACACATAATGACAAGAAATTTTTTGGGGCTGTGTTTGGAACTTGCCTAAGTCCTCACTTTGGTGTTCCCACCTCTACAAACAACCAGATATGCAATGATATAGAGAAAGTGATAAAGAAGAGAGTAGAACTGACACAATAAAGTAGAGAGAAATGACAACTTGAATGCTACTCTATAAGAACAATAATGCAAGAAAATAAAAAGACACAATATCACCTTCCTTTCTGTGAGCACTCAAGGCTACGAGAGGAAGAAGAATATAGATGACACCACGTGAAGAAGATAGAGCTTCATAAACTTATAATGATAATGGTGTTAGAGCAAGGAGATTTTGTAGAAATCAAGAAATAAGTTGGTAGCAACAAGAAAGAGTGAGAATAGAGAAAGAATGATCAAGAAGTGTTGCAAGAGTGAGAGAGAAGTTGCATGAGAGCGTGAGAGATTCAAATAATGAAGTTTGAATGGGTAAATGGAGCCAAATAGTTTTTTTTCATCAGTTAAGAGTTGGTAGGGAACATTTCATTCACAAGCACCTAAGAATTGAAACACTTCTATAGATTCCAGGTACAAGAATCTTTGTTAGGACAAAAACATGATGCATAGACATCTGCATGACACATGCACTTCTTTGAAAAAAATTCCCTCACCGACACAAAATGATAAGGACACATGAGCAAAGTGGGATAAAAGGGGTGGGTATTTATATTATCAGTCTTGTTAGGCTAAAATGAAGGTAGATAAATGGGAAATTTTCCTAGGTGCAAATTTACACCATTACAGAAATATTCTGAGATGGTTTGGAATATTCCATTGTGGTTCATGAGATGTTTCCAAACTTGGAGAGGCATGTTTGTGGTCACATTTATTAGTGTTAGTGTAGGTTTGGCCGACCTGGTGTGCTAGCACTAATTGTGGAGGATGATTGTTGTTTGTGGAATGTTGAGAAGCATGTCAGTGTAGATTTAGGTCCTAGTTAAGTTGTGGCATGGTCTGCCTTCACTTCTTTACACCGTGGAAGTGTTTGGTGTGACCTATTTGATGTTGCATGGTTGAGGTGCATACGTTTCCTTAAGGCCAACCTAATTGAAATTATTTTAGGTCTCAAATGGTATAAATGCAAGGAGAGTTGTGTGGATTAAGTATGAAGAGTGAGATGTGAAATATGTGAAAGTGATCAAGTGTGGTGATCTAAGTGCGAGCTTTAATTCCTATGACTCTCAGATGCAGTGAGTAGAAGGTGTCTATATTTTAGTCTGTTGAATGAGTTGTTTGTGTTTTAGTGGAATTGTACCTTCGGCATAAGAGAGATGTATTGTTAGCAGTTCAAATTGGTAGTGAGCCACCCCTTCTTCTATCTTCTTTCTTCTAGATAGTGAGTCCTTTGGTAGTGAACCCTTCTTTCTTTTGGGAAGTGAGCCCTCCGACAATGAGCATGTTATATTCGGTGTTTCTATTAATTTATATTGTGAGCTAATCCTCACCATGGTTTTCCTTGAACTTTGGGTTTCTATGTAAATATAGCATTCTTTTATGCATGGTGTTTTGAATTTTTATTGTTTCACTTGTTTACTTTCATGCTAAATTTGATTAAGTGTTTAAGGGCTAATAAAAATTTGAATGTTTTGATGTTTTAATGTACAAATGATTCACCCCCCCTCTTAGTTGTCATGTGCATATAACACTTTATAAAATAACAGGGACTAGAGAAGAAAGAAGAGATGATTTCAATTAGAATTTAAGGAAAATAAAGAAGCTGTAGACAAAAAAAGAAGAGCTTCAAAAAAATTAAAGCAGTGAGATAAGAAGATATCAAATAATTTAGATCATGGATACAAAATCCCACCATGGCAGAAAAATAGAAGTTCTTCTAAGCATTATTCTTCCAAAAGAATAGATAAGTATGACTCAAAAAATATTTGATTCAATTACTATAGTCAAGAAATTGGATCTATTAACTAAGGATGTTGTAGATTTAACAAGACAGGTCAAAATAAATTCTAAAGAAATCATAAATATTTCTTCTACAATGGAAGAAATTAAGGACATTTTGTTTAAAGTTGATCAAAAAAATTCTAAATCAAAAAAGTCTGCAATAGAAGAAAGTGAAGAACTTGCACATTAAGAGATCTTTGGCTTGCCATTGAAGAGTTTTAGGACTTACTGAATCTTTTTGCAAGCCTTTTCACTGCTACTTTTATCATCTTATGGATTCCCTTCACATGCCTATCCTTTGGCTTCAACACAAGTCTTATGTTTGTAACTCCACAACTACTTTGTGTCTGTACCTTCGATCGTTTTGTCTTCAAACTCTTATTTCAGCTACCAACATATGACTCTTATGAAATTTTTTAACTATAACTAGATTTTTAATAGAACATGACTATGGTACAAGATATATCTTTTCGTACAAGGGTCCACCATGTGTTCACATGGAAATGCACAAAATTTTCTAGAATATCCCCACCACTTAAAATTTTGTCCACATTTTCTTTTTTATTTTACTTTCCACTTTCTCCAAAATATTTATTTTCTCATAATATCTTTCTTTCTAGATTTTACTACTACTTTTTCCTAGACTATTATTATTATTATTATTTATTTTTTTTAGATTGCAGGAATCAGGTAGCACGACCCCCTATAAACTGCAGTGCGCTTGGTAAACTTTTTAACGTGACCGGCGGCGCTGGCACGGCACGCCCTCCGGTACCACGGGACGAGGGGAGACTAGAACTCGTGACCAGCAGAGCCACAACGGAATTACTTAGCCAACCGAGCTAGGGCCCCCACCCAAAAAAAATTTAATATTAAGGTTTGGGCCTAGGTTGTTGGTACTACAGGCAAGAAGCCCCACCAGTTCACCAAGGAGCCTCCCCTTAATAGGAGGGTAAATAACAAACTCCATTGTTGACGCGGTAGAGAGCGACCTCGCGAGGTTTGAACCTTGGTTGTTGGCTCTACAGTTTCCTAGACTATTATTTATTTACAATATTTATTATCAATTTTGTGAAACTGTAAAGTGAGAATGGTCTAGTTAATACTTGTAAGTGGCTACATGGATCTTGCTGTTTAAATAGGTTTGCATCCTGTTGTCAGATCTTAACGTGGCTAACATCACGACATTGACAAGCCCATGTGCTAGCTAGATATTCCATGCAAGACACCCAATATTTTATTATTTTTCTTTTATTTACATAATTATATACAAAGCTAATTATTCACAAGATTATACTCTTTATGCTGAATTATTAACCATTATCCCATCCATAGAATATGAAATCTTCTACAGTTTGAAAGATACCATTCAATTCTTTGGGTAAGTTTGGTTGGAATAATTGTAGGTTTTCCATCTTCAATCACCACTTCTAAAGGCCATCCAGTGGTTAAAGAGTAAAATTTTATTCTTGTCAAATATTCAAACATATCCCCACATAATTCATCAACCAATCCTGACCTTAAGGAATGGACTTTCTAGAACAATTTAAAAGTTCTTCTAGATTAGAAAAACAACTCTCATAAAATTCTCTAATTAATGACCTTAAATCATTTAACCACTTGTCTAAGATATAACAATCTAGTATGATGCTTATTGCTAAATATAGTAAGACTAGAAGTTTTTTATTTCCATCAAGTGGTGCATTATCAGGGTCTCTTTGAATGATGATGGCTACTACTAATTCTTTGGTAATTGTATCAACTGATGGATTTAAATCATACCATCTAGCAATTCTCCTTGTAATATCTTTGTCTAGCTCCTTTTTCCTGAGATCATACCTATCTTGGTTGTTTGTTGTAACTAATCTATATGGACACACATTTCTTTCTGTCCATTTGGAAATTGTTGAATTGATACAACTAACCATGTTTTTTTAGAAGCATATATGAGAGGCATACCTGGTTCAGGTATTTAAAACCCTAGAAGATTTTGACATTTTTCTTTAATTTTCTTTATTGTCTTCTCATCCCATCCTGAGGTATTGTCTTTAATCTTGTCTTGAATCCTTTTCCTGTCCTTGGCTAAATTATGCTAGATACAACCTAAAAGTCTTTGAATTTGTTTTTTGTCAACGAGAATATTAAGAAATTATTGTATTCTTTGGAGTATATGTGCTTTTAGCTTGATTTATCCTTCAACCAAATGCAGCCCTAGAAAATCTTTCTCATATTTTCCTAATGTCATCTGTTTAGCTGACAAGCATATTCCATTTCTTCTAATAGCTGAAAGATGATCAAAATTATTATCATAACAAATAATTATATCATTTGCATAGAAATATTTTAAATGTCTTAATTCCTAATCCATTCTTCTTTGAAGATATGTTGGTGTCATACATAGACCAAATAGCATGAAATTCCATTCATTAAGTTCTTGAGGTGTTGAGAATGTAGTTTTACACCTGTCTATTTCTTTGACCTTTTTTTCCAAAATATTGATCTATAATCAAACTTAAATAAATCATTTTTATTAGCAGCTCTCCTTATCACATCTGAACTAAATAGAATTGGATTTATGCATAATCTCTTCTTTCCTTTTTATTTTTCACCTCTTTTGTTGACTAAGAATGTATGACAAGAAAATGACCCTTTTCTTTTCCTTATGAATCATCCTTTAAACAATTCCTTGAGGTGCTCATTCATCTCTTTTACTTCTATAGGGCTAAACAAATAGTTTGGTTCATGAGGAATTGTTTATTGATATTCTAAATGTATCTATATCACACATTCTTCTTTTGTATCATATTTGTATGAAAAGTTTTTTCCTATTGAAGTCTACCCCTTTTCTTGATCATGGCTATTGTTTCTTATTTTGATGGAAGTTTAGAATTTTTATTGTTGTTGAAGATTTTATCTCGAATATCCCCCACTGACTGATTTAGTTGTTTCAATTATTGTTTGTTTTCTTCAATAATTCTCAATTTCAAACATTCAAAACCTTTTTGCTTGATATCGACACCTCTCAAATATAAGTCTTTTTTAGTTGATCAAGTTATGGTAATCCTTCCCACTAGTCTCTGAGTATTCCTAGAAATAATTGTACTTTTTTCCCATAGTTCCATTGTGTTCTAGTGTTAAATAAATTTTTGAATGCATCATCCCACATACAAATTGCATCATATGGATATAGAAACTCATCAATATTTAAAATATATCCATTTTTTGTATTATGCCTAATTTTTTTTGCATGGGAGTTGTGGCTCAAAAATCTTTATTCAACAATACTTTCTTTAGCAATATTTTCCCTCTCTTCATCCTTTGGGAGTTCAACCATGGGGTCTATCATTAGTCTTATAGATTCAACATTTTATTTTTCTGATTTAGTGACCTCTAATTCTACAAACATATTCTAGGAAGATTCTTCATCTGATTCCTTTTCTTTTTTTGTAAAAACAAACATAGTGATTGGTTTTGCAATACCTAATTCTTGTAATCAATCATTTTCAACAATAGCATTGGGATGTTCTTTGGTAACTTTAGTAGAACTACTATGTTTATTCTTATCACTAAAGATACCTTTTATTTTTTGAACAATTGATGGCTCATGTTCCTCATCAAGCAATCCTTTTCTTCTCTAGACTTTGACTTTTTCCTTTTCTCTTTGAAGGACTGTTTTCTTTTTTTCCTTTTCTGAGCTATCATTTTCTGCCTGAGTAAGTTTGGTTTTCTTTATATAAGATCTTATCTTATCTAACTTCCTAGAAACCAAATCAACCATTTCTTTGTTTTATTTCTTCTACAAAGATTCTTCATTTGAACAAATATTTTTAGGAATCTTTCCAACCTTTTGAGATTTTCTAGCTTTCTCAAATTTTCTAACTGAATCCATATTCCTAGATTTTATGCCTTTTTCAAGATATAGATCTGAAATATTAATATTTGGAAACTTAAAATTGCATTTTCTATCAACATATTCTTCCTTATCCCCAAACACATTATGAATAATAGATGAAAGTGAAGAAATTGCATTGAGATATCTTTAGCTTTCCCTTGAAGAGTTTTAGGACTTACTAAAACTTTTCGTAGAATGTTTTACTGCTACTTTTACCGTCTTATGGATTCCCTTCAAAATGCTTGTCCTTCAGCTTCAAGATGGGTCTTATGTTTGTGGCTACTTTGCATCTCTACCTTCGATTTTTAGTCTTTAGACTCTTATTTCAGTTACCAACATATGACTTATGAAAAACATTCACCATAACCGGATATTTAATAGAACATGGCTCTATTATTTCACATGCACTAGAACAAACCTAAGCTCTATTTGTAACCTTGGCTCTGTTTGTAACCATGACTCTGATACCAAAATCAAAAGAAAAATACTAATGCTTTGATACCAATTTGGACCAAAATGAAATCATAGCATTATAACAACACTATGACACATGCTTTGATATCATGAAAGCAAAATTTTAACAATAAGGTAACATGATAGAACAAAGATTTTAGAAATATACAAGATTTTTCATTAAGTCAATTGCTACTACATGCATGCATTAGGCATAATCAGATTTTTGATTACTAAGATCGCTCAAAGTGCAAGCTAAGAGCATACATCTGATATGCTTAAAACCTACCTATAGACTTATGGACTTAGCTAAGACTTTAAGCACTTGATACCTCCAACTATTACTAATACACTTGATGCCCAAACTTTTAATCTAATTCTAAATGCCTCAGATGAGATCATGAGGCATTATTTATAGGCTTTGAATGACCTAGAGATTTGGTCACCTTCACGTTTTACCTATTCTAATAGGTAAAATTCTACAAATACAATAGGAGGATTATCATGCCAAGTGGCAGACATTGTCACTCCTTTCTTTACTTTATTTATTTGTCTATATTATGAAAGTGGAGGAAATATCTACTCACTTTTTGATAGTAGACAAAATATATTTTACATGTGGAGATTTTTGGAATCTTTTGTACAAGATATATCTTTTTGTACAAGGGTCTACCATGTGTTCACACTACTGAATTTGGCTCCATTTTCCTACAAACGTTCATCAGTTGTTCGACAAATATTTTTCAGAAAAGCGATGAAATGACGAAAACAATTTTGTCGCTATTTTTTCGTTGAAATTTTGACGACGCATGAAACATCGAAATAATGGCGCAGATTCGTCAGTCGTCGGCATCATAAAATGACTCGGATGTTCATTGGAATATCTACGAAAACTTTGTGTATCCACCAATGAATTACAACCAAAATGCAATTGCAATGGCTCTTCCGAAGTGTCAAAACAACACTAGAAGTTTGTTGCCATTTCGACAAAATGGGCAAGGAGTTACGAAAAAACCTTCATCGTAGCTAAGCAACTTCGTTGGACCTTTTATGTGATTCATCGGTAGAGTTTGTCAAAATTGCGATGAAATGGGAAAGGAGTTACGACGAAGCCTTCGTCACAGTTAAGCAACTTCGTCGGACCTTTTTCTGTGATTCGTCGGTGTCCTTCGTCAAAATTGTGATGAAAGTGGCAAGGTGTTACGACGAAGCCTTCGTCGGACATTTTCTGTGATTCTTCGGTGGACTTCGTCGAAATTGCGACGAATCAGGCAAGGAGTTATGACGAATCCTTTATCGCAGCTATAGCAACTTCGTCGGACCTTTTCGGTGATTCATCGAAATTGTGACGAAAGAATGCAATTTTTTTTTTTTAAAATATTCTTTGAAATGTACCATCACAGAAACTCTTGGCGATGACCATCGAAGCCAACCCATCGGTGAGAGATCAATCATCAGCATAGGATAGAAAACTCACTTTGATAGTCCATGTCTTGCTGATGACTTCCGTCAGCAAGACAGATCCAATGTCAAACCGATCTAACCTCTTCAGGAGTTTTGAACACTGCTGGTTATCAACAAGACATTCTGAGGGTCTCACCAATTAAATAAGTGTCTAAGAGCAAGTAAAAAAATGGAACCTATTAATTTTCTTATTTTTGGGTTCTTTAAATCATAGAATAGATACCAAGTCAAATAATATGAAAAATACTTACTTCCATACAAATTAAATGATTATTCTCACAGTGGAAATTGTCTAATTACAACAACAATTCCATGAAAGGTTATCCATGATTCATAAGAGATGACTAATCATACATACAGACTGCAAGATGCATAGAAAAAGCATTACACTTGAGAACAACCAAGGGCTAACAAGGGGAGTTTAGAAACAACTCTACCTATCATCACAGTTGTGCTGTTCCCCCCGAGAGAATCCTACAAAGACAAGTTTACAATACCAAGTCAAATAATATGAAAAAGACTTACTTCCATACAAATTAAATGATTATTCTCATAATGGCAATTGTCTAATTACACCAACAATTCCATGAAAGGTTATCCATGCTTTATAAGAGATGATTGATCATACATACAGACTGCAAGATGCATAGAAAAAGAATTACACTTGAGAACAACCAAGGGCTAACAAGGGAAGGAGTTAAGAAACAACTCTACCTATCATCACAGTTCTGCTATTCCCCCTGAGAGAATCCTACAAAGACAAGTTTACAATACCAAGTCAAATAATATGAAAAAGACTTACTTCCATACAAATTAGATGATTATTCTCACAATGGAAATTGTCTAATTGCAACAACAATTCCATGAAAGGTTATCCATGCTTCATAGGAGATGACTGATCATACATACAGAATGCAAGATGCATAGAAAAAACATTACACTTGAGAACAACCAAGGGCTAACAAGGGAAGGAGTTAAGAAATGTCTAGATTGAAGAGAAAATGTGTAGGGAAAATGTTGAGCAGTTTCAAGAGAACAAAGCTTGTAGAACATATTCTTGACCTAATCAAGCTCTTGAACAACTTAAACAAAATTAAAATACTAACACATACATGAGACATGTAATGAACTTCCAATATCTGCTATCTTTTTTTTTTGTATTGAAAATATTTTAAGGTCCATTACATATCATGAAAATTCCTATTTGACATTAGGATCAGTACAGCATCAAAGCATTTCCATAACAGGAAATATACCATATCAGTACTTTACATAGCAAGAAAGAAACCAAAAAGCACCAGTTGTTTTCAAAACCAACATAGACAAAACAAATTGCTGTTAACAACACCATAAGTTGCTACTATTCAAATTAGCATAAACAATACATAGTGTTGATTACATTCTCCTCATTGCTGACTTCTTCAATATCAAGGTTCAACATTGTTTCTCCTTGGGGGTCCAACTGCTGGGGGGGCGCTGTCTTTATGGGCTTGAAGCTTCATCAATTGCTCTCTGGAGCTCATCAAACATTTGCTGGAACATCACGGTCTCTTCCAAGCTCAACCTACAGGCGGGTCCACTTCTCAAATCCTCTTTGGTATTGTTAGCAACACCTTCAGTTATTGACTTCAAGAAATTCTCCATTGAGATCTCCACAAGAGTTGAAACCTGTAGAGCAACAGAGTAGAAAGTGAGTCTCTTGCAAGACTCAGTAAGTACACTCTTGATACCCTTAAATTTATCATCATTTCTCTCCTTCCACAAATGCCACATGATCTAATTGGATAAGAAATACCAAAATATCTTACAATCAAACTTTAGCTTGAAATTACAAAACAAAATATCATGCCAATTAATTTTACCATTGCTATTCCAGACCTTCAGCTTATGGCAGAATAAGTACCAAATTTCCTAAGCATTAAAACATTAAAAAAGAATATGTTTGATAGTTTTCGGAGTCCTGCAGATACCGCAGATTTCAACACTTCCATGGTTAGATTTATAGGGATCAATATTTTTCATTAATGCAGAGATAGGTAAAGGAGAAATAATTATAATTGTAACACTATTCATAGTCCAATAAATTATGTTCGTAATTTGTGTTTAATGGACCTCAATTTTATCATTATACTGCCCATCTAATACCATATTTTAATCCAGGGTTCAACTATCTCAGATCTAAAGAAGCACCTTCAATTAACCATTTAAAGTACTATAAAATAAGGTAAGACTTTACTTAAGGTGACATCTCTGCCACTTTGTAGATTAAAGTTCTCACAATCATCGATTTATTGGCACATGACAACCTCAAGAAATATATGAAGTAGATGACTAAGGTTAGGTGAAATGGTCCTAATATGTGAGTGGGTTTGCAAATTGATTGGTAGCCAAGGTTACAAACAATATCTACACATGAAAATTATGAGGACACTCCATCAGAATCACTCTCAAAATAGATGAAAAGTGCAAAGGAAAAAGAGCCGCATTTAGGAGCCTAAAAAGAACAAACAAGTTTTGGATGAATACAAGTCGGTGCCTCTCGCAAGGATTCATATGCTTTCACACCGACATAGGACATTAAGAAGATTTTAGTCTTCCTCTATGAAATTAACTACTTACAGAATGAATCCAAAAACCAATATTATATACCTCCATGTCTAGTCGAGGGTAGGTATAAGAGAAAAAAAATTCTTCAATGCAATGCCGAAAAAATATCAATGTGTGTGTAGGTTTTTATTACTCAAAATATCATTTCACTGCCTAAGGAAAAATACCAAAGTGATGTTTTAAATTTCAATCTTCACATAGGCTCCCTTATTGCTACACATGCATATACAAGCATTATTCGAGCTCTAAACTATTCAAATATTAAGGATTTAATTAGCTATAAGATGGAAAGTTGTTGTTTAGACATAATCCATAATATTTTACATATATTTATTCACTCCTATCTCTTTAGATAAATTTGTGTAAATGAGATAGAAATGTGAATCTTTTATGACAAAAAAATTTCTTAAAAGGAGGGGGGAGAGAGCAAAGGGTAGGGGGCAAGAGAATGCTTGAATGTATGGAAAGTATAACATTTTGATCATTATAACAATGAAACGAATCTTAAGTTTGAAGCATTAATATCATTTACAACATTTATGATCAAGAATAAATGTAAGTAGAGAAACTTTTGCATACCTGCAGATGATACAAAATTTCATGGTTAAGTCGAAGCCTCCCATCAACAACAAGATCCAAATATCCGTGTATCTATCTCAATCGAGCCTCTAAACCTTTTAGAGCTATCAATTTTTCCACTAACCTATTATGTACAAAAGTCAAATTTTAGAGTTATGTCACCACTAAAAATAGAAGAAATAGAGCTTTGAAACCAAATCCACACACAACACAATGTGGTATTCATACAAAGCCATACAAAAAAACTAAACTCAAAACATTGGAATGGAAACAACTTCAAATTATGATGTAGAGCATGGATTCATGGTATAAAGAATCATTTTTCTACCACCATAGTGAAAATTTAGCACTTTATTTCATCTTTGCATATTGGTTTGATGTGCTCTTCAAACGATGCATTTTATATTGAAAAGTGCATTACCTTATTGAGTTTCTCTTTGTTTCAAAAATAGTTTAATATTCTCTACTTAACAGGGCCAACCATGTGACGACGGAAGCTCATTTGGTGCCTCCCCCCCCCCTCACATCACTCTCAATTCCCCATAACCAATCATATAACATTAATCATCTTATTCATCCATTAATAATATATAACATCTATCTGTATTAACATGGTAATATCTATTAATTAAATATATATTCACATTCATTCATTAACATATAATATTCATTCTTTCAGTTTTTACATATTATCAAAAATATGGTTGTCATGATATGATTACAATCACTTTTTTTTTGTTTCTTTTTTAAAGCTAAAAATATCTGAAGTGGAGTATCATTTTCTAAATCATCTATCCCCCCTTTAGTTGTTCTGCCCTTTGCTTGTGATCGTAATGTATGCCTAGTCGTCTGCTCACAACGTGGACGTTGCTGCAAGGGGGGTCAGCTGCAATAACAAAGAAATGTTAAACTGATATGTTGTATTATTATTGTTACAAGTATTTCATTAATTAAAAAAAAAATAGAGTGGTTCTCTTTACCCGATGGGTCCACATCATGTTCCTGAACTTCTGTTATAGACTCATGCTCAACATGCTGAACACCCTCTAAATCCTGATTTGCAGTTGAAACACAAAAGGATACATTAATTAATACACCAATTGAAATGGAATATGTTTAAAATAACATGAGAGTGGTCCTTCACCCGATGGGGCCACATCATGTTCTGATCATGCTCAACACGCTTGATCACACTCT